>PVJH01009559.1:0-78422 GCA_004026705.1 Nesogale talazaci
GCAAGTTATTAATGTTTCCAATGATTTCCCCATGTTTTCCTTTATCCCGTCAAGAAAACTTAATACTAGTTTTTGGATGTCTTTGTTGAGAATCTCATAGCAGTAAGTGCCCTAGACATTATGGAAATCTTAGGAAACATATTTTTCCTGATACCAAGAGCTTCCATATTGTTCTCTAACAAGAAAACATTCCTTCATTGTTTGGGGGTAGATTGGCCTCTGAATGCCGTGGTTACTTTAATTATGTCTCCTAAGGCCTATTTAACATCATTAGGATTTCAATCCATAATGGAATTTTCCCTTGAACAATAAAGTGTCATATTAGCTGATTAAAAATTCTTTAAAAAATAAACATTTATAACTGGAATATTGTGCTTATTGTAAGGCTAAGTAGTTTCCAGGTATATAGCCAGTATTGTCATTACAGTGATTATGGAAAAGGGTCTCTTGGCTTACTGTAGACTATCATCTAGTGTAGCCAGACTTGGGGCAAGTTCACTGCTCCCTCTCACCCCTCCCATTATGAGTGAAATGTGGTTCCATTCATTTCTTTCACCAGTGGCCCAAGTTCAATCTGCCCAGTTCCTCCCCTCATTTCATCCTGAGGACCAGCTTCCACTATGACGATTTTATCCTACACAGTAGTTTTCTCTTTCCGGAAGAAATTATTTTTCCACAATTATATTTGTCTCAGTCTGTCCTGGTAAAAAAGGAGAATTTTCTGCCTTATGTGTGAAGGCATCCTGATTACATCGTAGCTTATGCATCTACAGCACTGAGAGAGGAAGATGAGGCTTTTTGCTCCTGTACAGGGTTACAATCATGGAAACCTGAAGGGACTGTTTGACCTTGTCCTATGGGGTCATGGAGAGTCAGCATTGACTTGATGGCAGTGAGTTTTATTGGGGTTCATTTGGAGCAAGTGTGTTAGCAAGCCAATGATAATTCAGCTTTGTATCAGCAAAGTATGGAAATTATCAAGCTTTTTCATCATAACACCAAAAGTTCTCTTTAAAAATAATTTAAGGCTACAAAAGTGGTTGTTTCTTTTTTGGATACAAAAGTGTTTTATCTATTTGTTTTATATATATTTATTATATTAAAACCAAGGCATTTATAACATGTAAAAATATAAAAATACATGTTAGCGAGCTATCAGAACACTAATGAACATGTCAAACTCTTTCTGGAAAACACTACTGTCACTTACAGAGGAATGAAAGTGGAAAAGAGAGGTAATATTTTAGTATTATAAAATATATTTTTAAGTTCTTGGAGCCTCTGAAAAGTTCTTAGTAACTCCCAAAGATTCCTGGCTCATAATACCAACTAAGATGAGCTTAGAAAATTAGCTATTCTGTTTTTACTCTTTCTTACAGTACAACTTTGGGTGAGCAATGTGCTCTCTCTTAACCTTAGTGTATTACATTAGGCTGGGTTCTCTTGAGAAACAAAACCAGAGAGAGATAGGTAGGGGGATACAGGGACTGCGTGAGAGAGAAAGGGAGCTATTTATATCAAGAAAATCGTTTGCTTAGTTATAGAAGAAGGCAGTATGCAGTTTGGTCCCAAGTCCATGGGTCAGATAATAAGCTGGAGCCTTCTGACTTATCTAACTTTGGGGACTGATGAAACCAAGATGGGCAAGAATGCCATAGGCTGGTGGCTACAGAGGTTGATGAATCCAAAGTCAGCAGGTCAAAGGGCAGGTTGCTGGTTGGTCCCAGAATCAGTAGGCAATATGGTAAGTCATTGGTTTAAGTCTGAAGTACTGGAGGCCCATGAGTTAGATAAAAGATATAGATCAGCAAAAAGCAAGCCAGGCTTCCCTAATATCCATTTTTTTTCAATTTTAAGATTATTTTATTGGGGGCTCTTACACTTCTTATAACAATCAATACATCAATTGTATCAAGCATGTCTGTACATATGTTGCCATCATTATTTTCTAAACACTTACTTTCTATTTAGTCCTTGGAAAATTAGTCATTTAAAAAATTAGCCATTTTTTAAATAAATCATTTTATTGGGGGCTCATATAACTCCTATCATGATCAATACATATGTTAATTGTATGCAGCCCACACTTGTACACTTGTTGTCATTATCATTCTCAAAACATTCTCCTTCTACCTAGACCCCCAGTACCAGCTCCCCATATTTCTCCTCTCTTTCCACCCCTTCCCCCATGAACACTTAATAGTTTACAAATTGTTATTATTTTGTCATCCTACACTGTCTGATATGTCCCTTCACCCATTTCTCTGCTATCTGTACCCCAGAGAGGAGGTTATATGTAAATCTCTGCAATAGGTTTCCCCTTTCTACTCCTCCTTCCCTCCACCCTCCTGGAATCACCACTCTCGCCCCTGGTCCTGAATGGATCATCTGTTCTGAATTACCCCTGTTAACGGTTCCAGTGTGCATCCCCTGGTCTAGCTGGATTTGTAAGGTAGAATTGGGATCATCATAGTGGGTTGGAGGAAACATTTAAGAACTACAGGAAAGTTGCACATTTCATTGTTGCTACACTATACCTTGACTGACTCATCTCCTCCCTACAACCCTCTGTAAGGGGCTGTTGCTTTACCTATTGATGGACTGTGGGTCCCCAATCTGTAGTCCCCCTCATTTATAATGATATAATTTTTGGTTCTTTGATGCCTGATACCCAGTTCCTTCGACACCTCGTCGTCGCACAGGCTGGTGTGTTTCCTCCATGTGGGCTTTTGCTTCTGAGCTAGATGACTGCTTATTTATTTTCAAGCCTTTACGACCCCAGATGCTATATCTTTTGATAGCCGGGCACCATCATCTTTCTTCACCTCATTTGCTTATAGACACATTTGTCATGAGCGATCATATCAGGAAGGTGAAACACAATGATATGATTTTTAGTTCTTGAAGCCTGATTACTGATCCATTTGACACCTCGTGATCAAACAAATTGGTGTGCTTCCTCCATGTGGGCTTTGTTGCTTCTGAGCTAGATAGTGGCTTGCTCATTTCAACCCAGATGCTACATCTTTTGATAGCCGGGCACCATCAGCTTTCTCACCACATTTGCTTTTGCACACATTTGCCTTCAGTGATCATGCCAGGAAGGTGAGCATCATGGAATGCCACTTTAATAGAACAAAGTGTTCTTGCATTGAGGAAGTACCTGAGTGGAGGTCTAATGCCCATATGCTGTCTTAATACTAACCATATAGGTATTTGCATGTTGATTTATTTCCCCATCTTCATTATATAAATATATTCACCTATGTACATACCTGTATTTAGACCTTTTTAAATGCCTCCCCAGCCCCAGTTCTTTCCTCTATTTCCGTTTACTTTCCTGTTGCCCCACTATCGTGCCCAGCTTCCATTGGGGTTTTAGTAATTTCTCTCTGTTACATTGCTCTTGATCAAACCCTATCAGGCCTCTCACACCCACCTTGCCACTGATTTTGAATCACTTGTTGTTTCCCTTATCCCTGGATTCGTCAACACCACCTCATTCCCCCCTCCTTCCCATCTCCCATGTCCCCTCCAGAACCATCAGTCCCATTATTTTCTCCTCCAGACTGTTCATCCAGCCTATTTTATCTAGATGTACCTGCAGAGATAACAATATGGTACTAGAAAAACACAGGTATCCTAAGATGAAACAACCAAAGAAAATAAAATGATAACAACAGCCAAGAAAACCCAATGTCATATATATATATATATATATATATATATATATACACACACACACACACACACACACACACACTAGAAAAATAATAACAAAATGAAAACCTGTAAATACTTCAAGGTCTGTTTGTTGACTTCCAGGAGTGTCCCCTGGTTGAGTTCGATAGGGTGCCACACCCTTGCCCCAAAGTATATCCTTGGCACTGCCTTGGAAACTCCACATTCTATTGCATACCCTTCATGTTTTGCCATGGTGTGGTTGGGTCAGACAGGGTACAACCCCAACCCAGTTTCTCCATTGTTGTCCCTGAAGACCTTGTGTCAGCAAAGAATGCTATGATTCATAATGGGGCCAGCCATATGGTCCTCTCTGTGTATTGGCTGTTCTGAGTAGGAATATTGTCCTCAAGGCTCAGTGGACCAGGACATGCTCCATTCTCTCTTCCTCCCCCTTCATTTGTTCTCGTGTACTCTGAGCAGGCATGTCTCACTCCCCAAGCTACAGCTTTAGGGGTGACCTCCAAAGCAATCTCCCCCACCATAATGTCCATTTATATAAGAAGCAGGCCACAACCACTTGGTCAAGGGAATTTTCTTTCGATTGTATCAGGACTGTGACTTGAATAAGTGGACTGCTCTCCCCCTTAATCTTCTTAGAATACTCGCAGCAGATCCCATTATGGAATTGATTTCATTGTATTGGGTCACATTATGCAGTTATTTCTAGGCCTCAAATGTCAAACCACTGAGACTCATGGTCCAGCCAAATTGACATAAAACCTAACTATCACACCCAGTTTCCTTATTAATATTCATCTAGTTTATTTTTCTGAATTACTTTGTGAACTAAACAACAATCTGGAAAAAGAAGACAATTATTGTGTCTACTTTATAGATTCTCGTGAAGATAAAATAAGACAATATAGGTGTGCTTCACATTGCATTAAAAAGTCAATGCAATGAGCTAATACCCAACCCACAGCTTCATTTGTCTGCTGGTGAGTCTTAGATCTTCTATATATTTTTTAATTTAGTGAAACATGTAACTACTTTCTGCATATAAGCAGATGCCAGACCTGGATAAATAAGACAAGTGGTTACAAGTCTTAACTTTGTAAATGCTCTTTAGGTAATTTTATGGTTCATTTTCCTGAATCCTGCTTTTTTCTAGTACCAAAATAAGTCATGAAAAAATAGCTAGGAAATAATGATATTCAGAGAACACTGCTGGACCCAGAGTTCAAATACGTGCAATTTATTACAGCTTTACCACTTCTCAGTCATATCAACTAGGGAAATGATTCATCTGTTTGAACTTGATTTCTCATCTACTAAATTGATATATGGTTATATTCCTATACCCTACTAATTCCACAGATAGGTTAGGGAAAGCATTTCACAAATGTAAGGGACAAATATTACTTTTAGTATTGTCATTTTTGCTTCCACAATCATTAGATAATAGAGTCTGAATTAAACCTTTTTGCTTTAAAAATAGTATACATGTACAGGATTAGAAAAACTAGTATGATGAACTGAGTCCATCATTGGCTTTAACAATTCCCAAATAAAAGTCAGTTCTTTGTTATCTATATTTCACCTACTTCTTTCCTCTTCCCCAGATTATTTTTTAAACAAATGTCAATGTATCATTTCATATGTACATAATTACCATATTTTTTGGAGCATAAGATGCACCTGACCATAAGACACACCCAGTTTTTGGAGCAGGAAAAAAATAAAAAAATATTCTGACCCAAATAGTACCAGTATACAAAAATGTTCTGGGGTATCACAACTTTGGACCGTAAGATGCACCTTTGTTTTCACCCCAATTTTGGGGTGAGAAATTGTGTATTATAATCCAAAAATATGTTAATCAATATGTTAGTATCTAAATATGGTTCATAAATATCAATTAAGTGGCATGTCATTTAAATTTTTTAATATAATAGATTATTTTGCATTCTTGAGTAAATATTTTCTGCAAAATGTGCCTTTAGGAGACAGATAAAGTTGGATCACACACAAATCTTTTCACTAGGAATTAAATGGAGTAAAATAAGTAATTAGTCTAGATTCTTTCTTATTGTGGTGATAATATCAACCAGAACTTGTTAGATGAAGACCTAAATCAGGTATTTAATGATAGTATTAATAATAGTTTTCAGTTACTATTGTTCAGTTCATACTAGGCAAAAATATGCTAGATATTTTCACAAGTTATCATTAATGCTTTTTACATCTTGAGCTTAGCTTTATCCCGCCTTGCTTTACAGATGAAGAAAGCAGCAAAGAAAGCCGCCTAAGGTTGAGCCCCTTTGATGCAGACTGGTTTCTAACTCACTGTGGCCTCACGTTGACACGGTAGAATGAGGGAACCAGGCTTTTCTTGGCTGTAATGTTTACAGGAGCATACTGCTAGTTTTTCTTCTGAGATGACGCTGAGAGGGCTTGAACTGCCAGATGTTCCGTTAATAGCTGCATACAAATCCCTTGAACCCTCGGGAAACTTTATTCAAGATATCAGATATGTAGTAAATGGGACGGCGAACATATGAATTTAATTTACTTTGACCCCCGACTGTGTGTTCTTTCCCAACTCGGCCATGCCAGTGCTTTTTCTCCTCCTCTCAGTTCCCTTTACCAGGCAGTAAGGACTTTTCTTTCTTTTGGCAGCTGGCGGTTTGCATTTTACTTAGCGATGACTGTGACTGGAATTGCATTTCTTTATGATGTAAGTTGTCTTTTTGATGTCTTTGATTAGAAAGTGTTTTTAATTTTTTAAATTTACCTGTTAATTGCTCGATGATATAATCCTTTTAAGAAGTACCACCCAGGGGCCTTAACGTGTGTTTGTTTATCCCTCTTTATCTAATACTTGTCTCATTCCTTTATTTTTAAAATGGAAGCTCACGGCTTCCCCTTGAGTCATTTGTGCTTCCATAGCTGTAAATCTTTACAGGTGCAGAAAGCCTCGTCTTTCTCCTTAGGAGCAGCTGCTGGGATTAACTGGTGACCTTGCGGTTAGCAGTCCGTCCAGTGCATAATGCACTAGCCACCAGGCTGCCTTAGTTTGTTTATAGTGAATGAATTGCATATTTGAACTTAAAACGACCACCTCACCATTTTTTTTTCTTTTTATACCACCTCGTGTCTGAGGATTGCTTTAAGATAGATTTTCAAAAAGCAAATTACCTTTTAGATATTTCTTTCAAGTTTTTTTTATTTTATTGCTATAGAAGCAGTAATTTACATGACTCAGAAATCATTTTTGACACAGAAATAGTATGGGTTTTTCTAAGGTGTGTGAAAAAAAAAAACAGAATTAAAAGATATATTCACTTGTTTGAGATTATTTCCTTCTTGACATATCACTGTTTAGTGCATTTTCAGATTTATTGGAAATAATTCAGAGGAATAAATATGTTTAACCATAGGGCATGGTAAAAGAGAATATTATGGTTCCTCTTTGCCATTTGTAAATGTTATCAGGAAACTTTTTTTTATGTGCTGAAATCAGGCTTTGACCCTGATGTGTAAATTTTTTCTCTTTGTGTCATCAGAAACCTTGGGCGTATGACCTGTGGGAGCTCTGGAATGGTTATCCCAAACAGGTAAGTCCCCTGTGACAGAATCCCTCCTTTACTTCAACACCCAAACCAAACCAAGCCCATTGTTGTCAAGTTAATTTCAACTCAGAATCACCTGTAGGGCAGAGTAGAACAATATCATAAGGTTTCCAGGCCGCAGTCCCCTATGACATTCCTGGTGGTTTTGAATCATCAATCTTTGGCTTAACAAACCACTGTGCTTCATGATCAAAACCCTTCAAATCGCCCCTGACTTAGATCGTGGTCTCTTTCCTACTCTGTGCAAACCTGGTGCTGTTAGCTGCCGTTGCAAAGTCTATCTAGCACAGCCATCCTGTTAGCTTTCATCTCCAACTTACTTTTTACTTTTTCAGCTACCTTTTGATATGTAGCAAACCTTTCCCTATATCTGACCCTTTAAGCAAAAACTCATAATAAAGCTGGACAGTTGGGGTTGGGCTCAGCTGAGCAGTTCTTCTATGATATGTAGTATTACTGAATCCATCGATGCATTGGTAGTTAATTGGTTGATTGGTTTCTTGCCCGTTTCCCCTTCTTCATATGCTTGGCAGTTGGCATCTGGGTCCTCTTCCTTCAGGTCTTTGCAGCAGGTTCCCCACATGGGAGAGAGGCAGCACCTTCCTGAATCACATTCGTTTAATCCCTTTGATCAAAGTTCAGAATCAAGCCTAGGGTCTGTGGTGGAAACCACATAAAGGCACAGGTATCAGAATTATTAGAGGCCATTAGTGTAATAATTTATCATATGAACTCGTATAATGTCTCCACTTAGCAAAAATAAGCATTTTTATCTCCATCTATATTTATTAAAGAAAACTTAGCTTTAGAAATTGTTTTTACAAGTGACTTTTAGAGATTTTGATCAGCTGTATAAGAATGCTAGTTGTGGAGCGGGTTATATGTTGGGCTGCTAACAGCACGGTTACCAGTTCAAAACTCCCAATGACTACGTGGATAGTGACAGTCTGGGAACTCAGAGGGAGAGTCCTACTCTGTCCTGCAGAGTTGCTTTGAATTGTACTCAACTGATGACAGTGTGTCTTTAAAAAATATGAATTGTACACACATTGTTCCTGCCTCACTTGAGAATGAGCCAGTTCTGATGGCCAATGTAATACAGAAAAAGGATTATCACATCACATTTTGAACATGCTTCACCAACTATTAAACATGGAAAACAGATCAACACAACAGGCTTACCATTGTTTTCAAGTCAAGATTTTAAAATTATCTTTCTAATTTATCTCCTAATAAATAAGGTGGCTGCATCTTTGGTAGTTTTATTAACATTTAAGCAAATAAAACATTAACTGTTTTTTGAATAGTTATTTACCTTGTCAAAATCAAAATGTTTTAAAATCATCCCCAATTACTTTCTTGGAAGTTGATCTGTAATTCATCTTAATTGTATGGGATTATGTGAAATATAAACAGATATGAAGAACAAGTTTTAGTGCATTAAGACAAATTGTTCATATGGTGATAACTAAAGTAGTGAGTGAATCATTTTATTTCCCTAGCCATTGCTGCCTTCCCAGTACTGGTACTACATTATGGAGATGAGTTTTTACTGGTCTCTGCTATTCAGTCTTGGCACTGATATCAAGAGGAAGGTAAGTGTCTTCTTATTGACACAGCTACTTTTATAGTTTCTTCACAATATTCCAATCTCTGTCCAAAATTCTGAAATTTAAATTGCGCTAAACAAAAAACACATTTTATTGGGGGCTCATACAACTCTTAATGTCATCCCCTTACAGAAGGGTCAAAGGGAGGAGACGAGCCAGTCAAAGTACAGTGTAGCAACAATGAAATATGCAACTTTTCTCTAGTTCTAAAATGCTTCCTCCCACCCACTCTCATGATCCCAATTCTATGTTACAAATCTGGCTAGACCAGGGGATTCATATTGGTATGAATAGGAATCAGAAACATGGGGAATTCAGGACAGCTAATCCCTTCAGGACAGTGGTGAGAGTGGTGAAGGGTGGAGGGAAGGTGGAGTTGAAAGGGATCTATATATAATTTCAGGGATCTATATATAACCTCCTCCCTGGGGTACAGACAACAGGGAAGTGGGTGAAGGGACACATCAGACAGTGTACAACATGACAAAATAATGATAAGTTGTAAATTATTGAGGGTTTGTGAGGGAGGAGGAGTGGGAGGAGAGAGGAAATATGGGGAACTGATACCAAGGGTCTAAGTAGAAGGAGGATGTTTTGAGAATAATGATGGCAACAAATGTGCAAATGTGGTCTGCACACAATTGAAGTATGTATTGATTGTGATAAGAGTTGTATGAGCCCCCAAAATTGCGCTTTTATGTGTTCACTTTCATTCATAGCTTTTTTGTTGTTGTTGCTATTGCTTTCAGTAGCACCTGTTGTCATGTGCTGTTAGGTTAATCCAAACTCATAATGACTATAAAACTACTTGATAGAATTTCCTAAGCAGTAATACTTTTGAAGAAGAGTTTAATTGAGAAATAATTAACATAACATATAATTTGATAGTTCAACCATATTAAGAAGAGTTGTGCAATCATCCTCACCACAGATAAGGTTAGGACATCTTCTTCCTTCTTGTCCTCATTACAGTTGACTCCCTATTCTCTCTCAACTCCCCCTTTTAGGCCTCTCAAGAACTAGTCATTCAGTTACTGTCTCTAAAGAGCTGCCCTCCTGAATTCTCCAGACAGAAAAAATATTTAAAAAGACCAAGAAGGAGCCAGAAACAAAGACCAAGTAGAACAGAGATCTCACTTTAAAAGAAAGCAGAAAATACTTAAAACCTGGAATAACTTCAGAATGTGTCAAAAGTACAATCAAATGAGACAGTGTTACATTTCAGCCTCACCACAGCTGCTAAAATCTGATTTCAACCCCCCTCTCTCTGATACCAAAGCTATTCACATCCCTACGCTGTGTCCCAAGGGGGTTCACTGGAGACTCAATCCATGAAGGGACTTGGGGCTTCCTCTACTATTCACATCTTTTCACAAGCCAGATGATTAGAATTTAAGCTCTGAAAACCTAAGCAGTAGATTCCCACTTCTTTTCTCCTCTGGGAAAAGATTGTGGGTTGGAAACTGCGCCCTTTCAGTTAGCAGCCAAGCACCAGGAAGCTTTTTTTCAAGAGTATGACATAGAATAGTGCAAATACAGTCTTGTTTTGATGCCTTGGGAGATATTTGTAGTAAAGCATTATAGAAACTAGTCTTAAGTTCTTATCTTTTTTATTAGACTATAAATTTAAGTTATGTTGTCTGTTTCTATTGGTCTGGGAATTGAATATTAAGTTATTAGTATTAAAATACAATTTAATAATACTTATTTCCTTAGGTTATTGTGAGGGCTGATTAAGTTTATCCATATAAAACACTTCTTAGTATTTTAAAGAACATCAACAAGTTCATGGAAAAATGGAATTAAAATATAATGGATTTTTTCATGAACTTTTTAAACTGGTTTGGGCATTTTTTTATATCAAAGTATTATTTGAGGTAAAGTCATGTCTTATATCAGTGCCATTGATTTCGTCCCTCTAGAAAACTCTGTCTAATTCCAAACTGTTTCATAAATCCACTCATATTTCCCTACACAGAAAAATATACAAAATATTACATAATTTTATTATATGTTTGTTTTCATTTTTTGGAGTTAGGCAGAGAATAATACATACAGACATATGCTTCTGTTTGTGCGTATACATTATATGTGTGTATTTGTATATTTATATATCTGATATATAGCATTGGGAAGAACACCAGATTTGAAATCATCTGACACCTACCAACTGCTGTTTTAAAGTTAAATTACTTTATCAGTGAATCTATCACTTGTTCTATCTCCCTCACAATTATAATTTTTAAGAATTAAAGTTAGTATATTTCATAAATGTCAAACAAGATGAAATGGAAGTTATTGTTTTTTAGTATTATCAGTCTTCCAGTGATTGGGAAAAAACTGGTTAATGGTTTCCATTTTCTCTTCAATATAGGATTATCTAGCTCATGTCATCCATCACCTGGCTGCCCTTAGTTTGATGAGCTTCTCTTGGTGTTCCAATTACATTCGCAGTGGGACGCTTGTGATGATTGTGCATGATGTGGCTGACTTTTGGCTTGAGGTAAATATTGCCATTTAACAAATAATAACAATACCCATGACAGTGTTTCTCTAACTCTTCACAGAAGGATTCTCTGTGAGTTGCTTAGCAGCACAATCTGTCCTGAAAACACCCAAAGTCAGAGAATGTCCCTGGGTACCCATTTCCTTCAAGATTAAAGAAATGAAACTTTAAAGAAGTGTTTTTTTCCAAACATATCCATAGTATGAAAAAGAAGTTCATTTGGAGGATTCCATGTATGTAAGTTATGTGTTTGCTCAGGAAGAAATATGAACCATTTGAGGTCGGAATGAACTTTAGTCTTTTACAAGGAAAACTTGACCATATGGCATTGTGGACTCCTTCAGTTGGAATGCACGTTGTATTCAGTTGGCTCAATGCTCGAATCGCCACTAGATAGTTGAACTGCCTCTTCTCCTCTCCTGACCCCTTGGTTCTCCTCCAGTTCAAGGTACTGTTTTAAGAAATGAGAAGTGTTTTAAAAATTAAGACATTATTATTCTAAGGGGTGGTGAGAGGGAATGAGAATGTTTTTCAGAACAGAGAAAATGAAAACTGTATGTAAAAGTGGCTGGGTCGGATCTGAAGAGTTCTAACTTAAGCGGGGAAGACACTGGGGGCAAAGATCATCACTATCAGCCTCAGGCTTATTCCTATGAGGCAGAGTTCAGACAGACCTCCATTTCCGACAACTCTCACACAAATTGCCCCTCCCACATTCTCTTTACTTCTTTGATGGATTCAATGATTTATTGCAATTGCCACATAGCACTTGCACACAATATTCATGATTATGGTGTTTGCCCAATAAACTTTATCTAAAAGACTCTAATAGTAGCAGGTTACAATTTAGGATCAGAGATGACTCCGAATACACTTCTTCCATAAGGGACTCTCTTCCCCGCTGCCCCCACAGGCCAGGCAGATGTCTTTCAGGCCTTAGACACCTTGGCCATTCTTTGCCTCTGCCCTGCTCAGGCAAATACTTGAAAGTTGATTAACTCACCAATCACGCAAGCCTCCACCTGAGGTAACTCAGTTTTAATTCTTAGGATTATCAAATCTAGCTCCCCACACAAGTGCCCAGAGTCACACCGTTCTGCCAAAAGACCTCGTGCTTGAAGGCACCCAGGTTTCACACTTCATGTACCAAGAAATCCACTGCTCTGCCTTGTGCCTGTCTCTGTCTCTGCCAACTCTGCTGCTGTTTGCGCCCCTAGTGGCACAGCTCTCTGTCTCCTGGATCCAGGAGACTCAGTGCAAGGATTTCAGGTTCAAAGGAATTCCTGATTCTTCTTTCTTGATAGTAACGAGACCCTACTTTGCATCTCTGGAAGGAATCATTTTAACCTGAGCAGGATGACAAAAGTAACTAATCTCCTCATTAGCATTCTATACTCCTTATTTGTATGGGTAGACATTTACCTGAATGCCCCCAGAATGTGTTTTACTTACATCATTAGCAAGCTATCTAATCCTTTTGGTGGGCTTCAAACGCACTGTCAGAAAACCATTGAACTGCTAGCCTCCGGTTGTTGGTCCGAACTCACAAGCCAGTCCATAAGGGAAAGATATTTGCTCCCATAAAGATTTACAGGTGTGGAAACCCTAAAGGGGGTTGCTATAAGTTGGTATTGACTCGACGGTAGTAGATTTATGGGGACCCAGTAGTTATTTGGTGGGAGCAACAAGCCCATAGATGAACTTCAGGACACCACTTGGTTTAGCAAACGTCAGGTGCTTTTCCCTGAGTTACTACTGTCTAAGTCATCTGTTACTAAGTCCTTCTCTGATCATATCTCAGTAACCCTGCCTGAAAATTCAGACCGCATTGTCTATGTTTTAAGGATTAAATATTACTCTGATGCTTCTAGACTCTCTAGTTTTATTACCTTTGGATGTGTCTACTATAAGAGCAGTTTTATTGTGATATAAAAGGAAGTTATATCCACTTCTTCAGAAGTGGAACTAGCAGTCCCTGCCAATTCACATCTGCCAACCTCCTCCCACCTTGTCATGGACAAGACATAACTCCTTATGTGGCTTGGACCAATCACTTACTGCTTTGCTTTCCTTTACAGTTTTTACTCACCATCCTGACCTGGCCTCTGACCCATCAAACAGCTGCCCACTCCATTTCAGTGACACTAAGCTTATAGCCTTTCTCCTCAGACCCATTTCCCACCCACTGGATGTAAGATCTTCTTCCTCAGCTATTGAAACTCTTCCCTTGAAAAGTACAGGAAATGGATTGTGAACCCTTCTGGGGTATAACTATATAGTTTCTCTTGTTCAGGAGGAGTCTTGAGTTTCTAGAATGAATTTCAGTTCTCAAATGTCCCATGTGTAGGTTATGTTACTTTGAGGGACAACCTGCCCTCCAGTGATTCCTGCCCACTCCTGTTAATGCCACAAACTTTCAATCTTAAGCCCTTCCTGGATAATGTAATAGAAAAACTGTATTAATTAACACCTCATTAAACAGCCTTTTCTTTAATTCTTTATATATATATATGTATATATATAACAGGTAGTATAAGCAAATAGATTTGGATAAAATAAGTTAAAAAGAGTTGCATTTACCATTTCAGCTAGAGCAAGTGCTGGGAGTTGCATCCTGACTCTACCTTTTCTTTCATTTATCTTTTTTTTAATTTCTTCTTTCATTTATCTTAAAAGAGCCTCCATGATGGAAGCATACCTTACTGAAACTAGGGTTTCACTCATATCCTGATCTCTTTTGAATTCTGCAGTCAATACTACCCAAAAGGGTTAAATGGAGATATTAAATAAATGCATAGATAAAATACAGGCTGAAAATGCATGCTGGAATTAATTCTGCTAGTAGTAAATCTTGTGAAAAGCAGAAATAGTTCTCAATTGTTTGAACGTATCATTTAAATTCTATACTCTAGAACAATTTAAACATACTCATATGAAGAGATAAAAACAATAGCATAAAAGAGCCAATGAAGGCGCCCTCCAGCTTGAGAAATTATTAATATGGGCAATCTTGTTTCATCTATTTCTCCACTCATACTCTCCTGTCTTCCCAGGTTTTGGGGGAAACAATTCCTAGACATCAAATAATTTATAAGCATTTATTTTTAAATGTTATACTAATAATATCACTTTAATTATTTGAATAATATTTCTTTGTTTTTCAGGCTGCAAAAATGTTTTCTTATGCTGGATGGAGCCAAACCTGCAACACGCTGTTTTTCATCTTTTCTGCCTTATTTTTTGTCACCCGTCTTGTTGTTTTCCCCTTCTGGTGAGTTTACAAAGCAATCGGTTCCTAGGTAGCCCTCCTCTAGTGAAGTCTTTTCCTTCCTCACATGGATCACCGGCCAAATGGATCAATCGGCCAAATTCAGTTGAAGAAAATAAGGTGAAGGAACCATGTTAAAAAGTAATTAAAATAACACCTTCTAATGTGGCGATGTGGAAATATATTGCAAAGGAAGGTGAGAAATGTGTAACCTAACTGTGTTATCTCAGTCAACTAAGATAGCATATAATAGCAGCCAACATGACAGTTGCTTACTCTACATTTTGTATCATGATTGCTCTACATTTGTATCATGATTATGGATCTTGCTTTGAGATTAACAACATTTCCAATTACTCAGTGAAATGCCATTGGTCAATGAAATGATTCAAGGAAATCTCTAAAAGAGAGGTAAGTTCTTTGTTAAAGTAAAATAATTGTAGACATCATCAAGGTAGGTATATCACTCCTTCTTTATAAAATAAGAAAACTGACACATTGTCAATGAGCACGGGTCCTAACAATGATTTGAATATTGATTGGTTTCTGATAAGTCTCTTCATTTTGTTTGCAATGAGGATCCTTTATTTTGTGTCCTGTGGTAACCATTTATTTGGCAAAAACCATTTTATTTTATTTTATTTTATTTATTTTAGCATAAGGGTTTTAGCAAAAGGGTTTCCAGGTCCATCCATGTCATGAGGCATTTCATGGTATCATCGCTGCCCTTTAGAGATGCATACTATTCCATTGTGTGTATACTAAAGTTTCATTTTGTTTTAATCCATTCTTCTATTGATGGGAATTTGGGCTGTTTCCAACTTCCAACTATTGTGAACTGAGCAGTAAAAAACATAGGAAAGTATATGTCTATTCATGATCTGTCTCTTATTTCTTTGGGGTATATGGTATTGCTGGGTCATATGGTAACGTCTCTTGCTAGTAGTTTTAGTCATTACTATATTGCTTTCCACAGTGGTTGTATGTATATTCAGGCCTACCAATAGTGTAACATTTGTTATTCTGGATTTTTGCTTTGTTTTATTTAATTGGGTTATGCTGTGGGTGTAAGATGGTAGCTCATCATTGCTTTGATTTTCATTTCCCAGTTGGCTAGCAAAAAATAACATTTCCTCTTGTCCTTGTTAGCCATTCAAGCGTCCTCCTTTTCCTGACTTCTGAAAGAGCTATTTTTTTCCCTTAATGTGGTGTTGCAGAATTCTATTGATTTTTTTTGTGGCATCACTGCCCTGGTGGGAGTAGCCCAGTCTTGCTCCTGAAGAGCTGCTGCTGGATTTAAACTTTCAACCCTGTGGGCTGCAGTCCCGCAAATTACCACTAAGCCACCAGGGCTCAGCCGAATTCTATTGATTTTAATGATTATTCTTTGAGCCATTATGTCATTGCTAAAGATTTTTTCCAATCTGGTTTTTCCATGTTTCATGTTCCAGTTCCTGTCCCTTGGTGAGCAGCCCTCTTGAGCAGCTTGCACTTTCATTTTACTCCTTTGACGAAGTCTTTATATATATATAATTTTAATAGGTTCCAGTCATCTATTTTGTCTTCCACTGTGGGTCCTTCCTTTGCTATATCTGGTAGCCTGTGTATTCCCTGCAATAAGATCCTTAGTTTGTGCTGATTTCTTCTCTGATAGTTTTGGGATTTACATAAGTCTCTGATTCATCTTGAGTTCATTTTTGTGTATGGGGTGAGGTATGGGTTCTGTTTCTTTCATCTGAAGATGGAAATTCATTTTTACAGCACCATTTGTTGAAGAGGGCACTGTCCAACCCCTTTTAATCCTTTGTCGAAAATCAATTTCTTATAGGTGGATTCTTTTACATCTGGGTTTTCAGAACTGTGCTATTTGTCTATATGTCTATCCCATTGAAAATGGGAACTAGACAAGGATGTCTCGTATCACCACTCTTAATCAACATTGTGCTGGATGTGTTAGCCAGAACCATGAGACAGGAACAAAAGACTAAGGGACTACAAATTGGGCAAAGAAGTAAACCTCTCCATATTTGCCGACAATATGATTTTATATAAACCAGAAAAACAAGGTCTCCACAAAAGGATTGTTTAAAACAATTGAGAGTTTTAGTAAAGTAGCAGATACAAAATTAACAAGCAGGAATCAATTGGATTCCTATCTATAATAGAAGGGAGCATTGAAAAGGATATCAAAAGAATACCATTCACAAGAGTCACACAAAAGTTGAACAACTAGGGATAAACATAATCAAAGAAACAAGAGACCTGTGTACAAAGAAAAATATCCAACATTACCACAAGAAACCCAAAGAGACCCACCTGAATGGAAGAGTATCCCGTGCTCACAGATAGAAACTCGATATTGTGAAAATGCCAATATTACCTCATGCAATCAACAAATACAAGGTGATTTCAATTCCAAATCCCAACACCATTATTTAAAGAACTAGAAAAACTATTTACCAATTTCCTAGGGAGAGAGAGGAGGCCAGGAAAAGCAAAGAATGTTCCAAATAAGGCAGGTGGTCTTGCCCTACCTGACGGCAAAACCTACACAACCACAATTGTCAAAACAGCCTGGTACTGGTGTGAAAAACATTTTTATGTGTGAAAATCAGTGTGACAAAATCAGTATAAACATATGGGAAAGGCTTAGATGGTTTGGAAAGAACAGTATAGAACCAATCACTACTTGGGACCACTTTGGGAGCTTCAGATACTCTTAAGAGAGAAATCAATGCTTCTGTCCAAAGAAAGGGATAAAGGCAGGGGTTCCATGTCCAGTTCCTAGGGTGAGCAGCCCTCTTGAAGCGCTTCAAAATCATCCTTATGATTGAGGCCAGTGCTTGCTTCCCTTTTATTTACTCGAACAAAAATCATTTTTACTGGGGACTCGTATAACTCTTATCACCATTCAAACATCAGTTGAGTCAGGCATATTTGTACATATGTTGTCTTCATTGTTTTCTAGACATTTCTTTTTTTAATTTATTTTTTTCTAGACATTTATTTTCTATTGAACACTTGGTCACCCTTATAACTTCCTGACAGAATGTACATTGTTATACTTTCTTCTTTCACACTGACTGATGTCTTCCTTTCCCCATGTTTTCTGTTGTTTTTATCCCCCTGTAGAGGGGTGTGTGAATCATTGTTATCGGTTCCCCCTTTATCCCTTCCTCTTCTCCTCTTACCCTACGCTCTGGTATCACTATTCCCACTCCTGTTCCTGGAACTCCCACCCCTTTCTATAACTGTGTACATGTTACAGTCTACTCTGAATTGAGCAGTGCTGGGGTCATGGTAATGGGGGATGAGGAAGCCCCCCAGATGTCTTGAATATGTCAGGCATTTTTTTAGAGAGGAGCAGTGTTTCAGTTGATGGATGCAAGCATCAGGTTTCCCAATTCAAATGTTGATGCTGACTTCAAACTTACTACCTGTGTAATCTTGGATAGGCTAGATCATCGCTCTGTGTCTCAGTTTTTATTCATAAAATTCGTAGGCATGAAAAGTAAATTGTAATATGACTGTACAAGATAACTTAGACAAACTTTGGTATGCAGGAAAGACTCATCAATATTAGTTAATATTGAAATTTAACAAGTATAACAGAGTCTAGGATATTATAAATTGTCTAAAATGAAGTAGAACAAATATATGTCAATATCCTGGACATTAGTGAGCTCATATGGACTGGCATTTGGCCATTTTAAATCAGAAAATCATATGGTTTGCTATGCTGGGAATGACAGATCCAAAAGGAATGGCATTGCATTCATCATCAAAAAGAACACTTCAAGATCTATCCTGAAGTATAAGCCTATCTTTGATAGAATGATACCTAACCTGATATAAGGA
This sequence comes from Nesogale talazaci, assembly GCA_004026705.1. Taxonomy (NCBI): domain Eukaryota; kingdom Metazoa; phylum Chordata; class Mammalia; order Afrosoricida; family Tenrecidae; genus Nesogale; species Nesogale talazaci. Next base: position 18,559 of record PVJH01009559.1, read on the forward strand.
ATTTCAGTCAATAAATCTATTAGTCAAATTCATGCACAAACCAAGAGCTAGTGATGTAGAAATTGAAGAATTTTACCATCTTAAGTCTGAAATTGATCCAAAATTCAATCTAGATTGTGGTGATTACATAATCTCTTGTCAATTTGAAAACGAAGAAAGAAGGACTGGAATTTAGCTTTGCAATCATGTCGCAGTTTATTTGGAGGCACAACAGAGCTAAATAGCTCACTGGAGGTACAACACACTCTCACTCTCTGTGAGACAACAAGCCACGTGGTGCTTGGCTGATGAAGCCAGAGCCCTGGGAACTGTAGGAGCCATGTGGAGACCCCTCCCAGCACTGAGGTGCTTCTAACACCACTGGATCCACAAGACTTACCACCCACTGGCCTGTGATTTTTCTGCATTCAAAATTATTGCATGGCTGCATGAGTATGAAGATGAATTTATAGACTAGTATTGGACATATGGGCAAATATTGGACTTATGGGCATGATCTGGACTGAGCTGAGATGCTTTCTTAATGTACAATTGCTCTTTTATATAAAACCCTGTCTTATACACGTGTCTATAAATTTTGTTTCTCTAGTCTACCCAGACTAACACAATGATTCATTGATATTTATTGGTGATTGAAATGCAAAAGTTGGGAACAAAGGAAACAATAACTATTGGAAAATATGGTCTTGGTGATAGAAATTAAGTTGGAGGTCATGTGATAGAATTTTGTAAGACCAGTGACTTCTTTGCAAATAGCTTTTTCAACAACATACACAATGACTATATTTGGTCTTTACCAAATGGAATACATAGAAATCAAATTGGGTACATCTTTGGAAAGAGACAATGAAAAAGTTCAATACCAGTAGCAAAAAAAAGGCAGAACATTAATTGTTCATAAATAAGTTCAGGTTTAAGTTGAAGACTATTAAGACAAGTACACCTGAGTCAAAATACAACCTTGGGCATATCCCACATGGATTTCCAGAACATCTGAAGAACACACTTGAGGCACTGAACATGAATGCCAGAAGATGGTTAGCTTAGGATGGCATCAAGAACGTAATCTGAAAGGTCACTAAACATACGAGAAAGAAATAAAATATCCAAGTGAATGTAATAAGAAATTCTGAAATTAACTCTTAATGGTAGAGTCTCCAAGGCACCAGTGATGTAGAAGAGCTGAACAGAAGTGATTAAAAAGAACTGTACAGAAATATTCAAGAGGCAGCTTGAAATGATAAAGTGAAATAGTATATTGATAAGTGTAGAACTAAAAGTCAAAAAGCAAGAACACATTCAGCATATCTTAAGCTGAAAGAAGTCACAAAAGAAAATCAAGCCTGCAGCCCCAATATTGAAACATTCTTTGGGCAAAATATCAAACAATCCAGAAATCATAAAAAAGGAAAGAATACAGAGTCACTGCACCAACAAGAACTGACCAACATTCAGGCATTTCAAGAGGCAGCATATGATTCATTACTGAAGAAGCCCTGCACTGAAGGCTTTAACCAAAAACAAGGCTCCAGAAATTGATGGAATACTAATGAAATATTTCAGCAAACTAATGAAGCATTGCAAGTACTTGCTCATCTCAGTCAAGAAATTTGAAAGTCAGTTAGTTACCTGGCCAACTGACTGAAAGAAATCCATATTTGTACCCATTCCAAAGAAGGACGATCCAATGGAATGCACAAATTATAAAACAATTTCTTTAATATCACATGCAAGTAAAATTTTGCTTAAGATAATTGAACAGGGGCAGGGGGAAAAAGATAATTGATTGCAGCAGTACATTGACACAGAACTGCGAGAGGTTCAGACCAGATTCAAAAGAGGATGCGGAATAAAGGATATCATTGCTGATGCCAGATAGCTCATGGCTGAAAGCAGAGACCAGAAAGATATTGGCTTGTTTTGTTGAGTGTGCAAAGGCATTCAACTGTGTGAATCATAACATTATATGATAATATTATGACTATATTGGTAATCTTGATAAAAAATGGGAATTCCAGAACACGTAATTGTGCTCATGCAGAATATGTACATGTTTCAAGATGCAGCTGTGCAAACAGAACAAGGGAATACTGCCTAGTTTAAAATCAAGAAAGGAATGACTTGAAGGTGCCTAACCACAACATTGTAAATGCTATTATTTCCTTTCCATAGATCTCTATGCAGGACTTTGACTGGTTTTGGTGTGTTGATCTTGTACCCTGCCATGTTGCTGAAATTTTCAATTAGTTACAATAATTTTTTTGGTCACTCTTTGGAGTTTCCTATGTATGTGGTGATATCTTTTGAAAATAGGGACAGTTTTACTTCTTTACCAATTTGAATGGCTTTATTCCCTTCATTGCCTGACTCTAAGATTTCCAGCACAATATTGAATATGAGGGTACTAAGAGATATCTTTGTCTAGTTCCTGTCCACAATGAAAAACTCTTAGTTGCTCCCCCTTATTAACCTTTTGGTTTGAATTTCATTATTGTCTCTTCTATTGAGTTAATTCTGACCCACAGGGACCCCATGGCCCTGTGGGAGAAATCCTTACCCTCCTGTGGAGTGGCTGGTGGTTTTTGGATTTGCATCACTGTCCTTGCTGGTAGCCATTACTTACTAATTTAGAATTTTCTGTCACCCTTATTCAGTTCTATGACTCTACTCTCCTCTTAAGCCCAACAACACCTAATGTCCCACCCAACTCGTACACACTGCACTAACAGTGCTCCTGCATGTTATTAGATGCCACTCCGTCATCTCCTAGACGGTCTTCCTTTTTTTCGCTGCCCTTCTTTTACCGTTCATGATGTCCTTCTCTGAGATTGGATTTTCCTGAGGAACTCTCGTGGCATAATGGTTATTTACTGGGCTGAAAGCCACAAGTTCAGCAGTTTGAAACCACCAGCTTCTGCAGGAGAGACAAGCTTCACCAGCACTATAATACAAATGCGTCAGTTTTCTTTCTGTCTTCCTTATTCATTGTCCAACTGTGTATGAGTCCAACTGAAAATCCCTTGCCTTGGCTCAGGCACAACTTTATCCTCAAAGTGACGCTCTTTAGGACTTTAAAGAGTCTTGTGCAGCAGATTTGCCCAGTGCAAACCATGTTTGATTCTGAGTGGCTGCTGCTTCCGTGAGCATTGATTTTGGATCCAAGTATAATTCTTGATAAGTTTAATCTTTTCTCATTTATCATGTTTCTCTTAGTCAAATTGTGAGAATTTTCATTTTCTTTTCATTCATTTGCAATTCAGTTGAAGGTTCCAGTTCTCGATTATAATCATCAGTGCTTCAAGTTTTCTTTACTTTCAGCCAGCAAGGTTGTGTCTTCTGTACATTGCTGGATGTTAATAAGTTTTCCTCCAATTCTGATCCCTTAATCCTCTTCATATAGTCCAGAATATAGATGGAATAAATGTGGTAAAAGGCCAAAGTCAGACATATACCATTCTTTGATTTTAAAACAATGTAATATTTTCTTGTTCTGTTTTTGATGAGATCAGGTATATTCAAGGTAGGTATGGCTATAGACATCTTGTTCTGTTTTAACAACTGCATCTTGGTCTATGATTTTGTATGAACACAATGAAATATTTCAAATTTCCATTCTTTTCTATGTGTTGTATAGTTTGTCATGATCCACAAAGTCAAATGCCTCTGCATAGTCACTATAACACAAGTAAACATGTTGCAGAAAGGGCACAAAGAGGGCTCAAGTGGCCTGGTATCAGATTATATATCTATGAGATCAGTTTAGGATGGAAATACTACTAGTTGATGATCAGAAGGAACTCAATAGGCATTCAATTTAAATTTGCAACCCCACTGTCCTAACCTTTTAAGGCATTGAGAATTTGAGTATGAATACAATTCTCCTCCCTGATTATGGATGCTATTAATCATCCTTTGACCACAGGCTGATATGCTTCTGGGTGAACTTAGCTATTATTCCATTTCGCTGACTGCTTGCCTTTGGACAAGCTTTGAAGACCCCAGACTCTATTCTTTCTGACAGCCAGGCACCGAAGTGTGCTTTTTTTTGCCACACTTTGTCATGCACTTCCATCTTTAGAGCTCAGTCCCCAAGGGAGGTGCATATTGTGCAGGATCACATCGTAAGAACACATTGTTCTTAGGTAAGGACTTAGACCAAGTGTAAGTTCAAGATCCATCCATATGTCTAGGATATATATATATATATATATATACATATATATACATATTCCACTTTAGAGGCAACATTGTCAGCTTGAGAAATAATGTAAATTAACTTCTCAATATTTTAAAGAATAATATTAACTTAGCCAATGATATAAAATGTAAATGTCTGCAAAGACTAAAAGACATGAATGTTCCCCTGTACAGATTCAAATGGCAGAAGAGTGTTTAAGAAAACAATAAGGCCTAGACACAAAGCAAAGTGCAAAACTTTTTATCTGCAGCACTAAGACATGCCATAGCAGCCAAGAAAACATGAGCATGTCATGCCCAGAATCCAATGACTCCAAAGTCCACCACCTGGGGATAGCAATCCTCTGCTTTTTCTCGCACCAGGGTGTCCCAGCTTAATGTCCAAAGGAGTATGTCAGTTTGTTTTAGGCTGAATCAGGTGTAATTCAGGTGTATTTCACTCAGCGAGGTTCTCAAAATGAGTCTTTTTGCTAGAACCTGTTCAGAAATCTGTACACACACAGGGAACAAATTCTGTCAGAAATATACAGTTATAATTTGATGCAGGGCAGATCCTTTCACTGGAAACCTATACAAGGCAGAGTAAGTATTTCCAAAGGCAGGTTGCTCTTCTTCAGTTTGTTTACTAATCATTTTCTTTAGAGCTGGAGTTAACACCTTCCTTTTTGATCATGAATTTCTATATTTTTCTCTTAAATAAAAACTGGCTCTTACTGAAGTGAGACCTTCTGAAGAATTGGTTCTAGGATACGTAAATAAGCAGGTGACAAATGGACAATAAGTACTAGATGGAGACCTTGTAACATTTCTTGGGAGACCATGTTAAATGACAATATGACCTTCCTGAGTCTGAGTTTCTTCTTCCGGAGTCTGTTTCTTTAAACAGACTGAAACCTTCACTAAGGTCTGAACAAGGATTTACTGGTTTTCCTTGTCTATCATTTAATTTCAAAAAATGGCTTTCAAACACCAATATTTTTGTATATATTTAAGACTCAGAGTTAAAAATTTCAGGGCAAATTGTACACACGTGGATTATTTTAACTTCTAAGGAAGCCAGAACAGAAATATTAGCAATATTAGTCTAAATGGTTGAAAGAAAACAAACAATAAGTACCACAAGGTATATATTTATATTCAGTTAACACTAGTAGAAGCTGCCTTCTGTAAAGCTTCAGGTTGTATGTGGCAGGAAACTTTATTGTTACTCCTTTTTTCATAACCTGCAGCTCTAACTTTACCAGCTAATCTAACAATTATTTTAAGAATTTATTCTATCTGGCATAGAAGCTTTTAATCTTAAAGTCTTGATATTTGAGTAAAAGATAAATAAATAAAACAATCTGAGAGAGATGAGAAAAACAGTTACTTACATACAGAGGTTACTTTTAAAATACCCCCCAAATTTCCACATATTGACTTCTAAAAACATTGCAGCTGGCTGATAGCTTACTTTTTATTCTTGGCACATTTTGGATCTGCTAGATTCCCCATCTAATCACTTTCCAGAGTTCTAGGAGTCTTGAACCTGACTTGTGGGCCCCAACTTAGGATAGTCCTTTTAATAAATTCAATATAGTGCATTTTCTGCTGGGAATTTTGGTTAAGTACCTCAGTGCATCCACACGGCAAAGTATGGTATCTATAAGTGACAAAGCTTGACATGGCTGTGCTTAAGTCACAGTAAAATATATGCATAAACACACATCTATAAATAGCATAATTGGGAAATCCACAAACTCATGTAAACCAAACATAGTCAATTATTAAAAGGAAACATCTCAAAATGCCATCTTCAAAAAATTCAGATAGAACCCCAATTCAGTTGCCAAACTTTTGGCTCATCTTCTCTCATTTCTATGATTGGGAAATTGCTGGAGTCAGCTCTTTATAATCTGTTCTCAGCTTTACGCCCACTGGCCAAACACACCTAATAAGATAGTGTGCATTTACTATTAGGATGTACAATCACTTGCGCAATGTTTTGCAGTGATTCGCGGCTTTTCTTTATTCTGAGAATAACTTAACTCAATACCACAGCGATTTTATTTATTTATTTATTTAACTTTATTTTTTGTGGGCATCACTGCCCCCTGGTGGGAGTAGAGGCCCAGCCTTGCTTCTGGAGAGCTGCTGCTGGGTTTGAACTGCCAACCCTGTGGGCCACAGTCCCGCACACAACCACGATGCCATCAGGGCTCAGGCCTATTACAGCGATTTTAAATCTTTTCCTTGCCTCTTATTTTCTACATCCAAGCAGAGATTACAAAATTTCACTCATTTTCTTCAACTTACCACATACCCTCAAGTCAGCACTGACTATCGTTCACATTCTGGCACCACTGGACATGGCGCTCTAAGACAAGACTACTTTCTTTTTCCTAGCCCCAAACACAAAATACAAAAACCCACCATCCGTCATTCAGCCCTCATTTTAGATCCTGAGTTATATTAAGTTCCTTCACTGAGTTTATCACTTTAAATGGTACACTTTACCGATTGAACATGATGCCCACATTTCATTCTAAGGAAGACAAACTAACCTGGAAAAAGTACCCAGTCAAAAGTAAGCAAATAGGTCCCAAAGCATCAAGCCACCAATCTAAACCACATCTCATTATAAGACACTCCCGAGATACGTTTATTACAGCATCTAGACAAAACAGGATGTTCAACTTTCATGATATTTGAAAAGCCCTCCTGTATGTCATAATAACCCCATGTGTGGAAGAGTTTCAAATGCTCCTTTGAACTATGGATGTGTTGACGCATCAGCTCTTTCTGAGGTCTTTTCGTTTGGTAAATCTAATCCACCTGGAAGCCAGATTATTCAAATAATTAATTTAGCTTTCTAAATAGTAATAAAAGCTCTTTATCATCTGAAACTTATACTGTGTCATGCTAATATCATAATTAAACTTTCAGTCAGACAAAGTTTTAGTTACATTGAACAACGAGTTCTTCAGTTATTGTTCCTGTATCTGTCTTATTATAACTCTTTACTGTTGGGAAAGTGAACACAGTATTTAGCATATATGTATATAATATATATACACACAAGACCTTTTAGTCCTGTGTACATTTTATATTTTACAAAATAATATTATTAACTTGATCAATTTAAATAATTATTATATAGATGACTAAACACTTATTTTACCTATTATTAATTCATTATTGATAATGCTAACAAAATTAAATTTTATATATTGTTTGTGTTTAAAGATAGAACACATTAAAGTCTACATATACTGTATATTGTTAATTGCAACAAATGCTTATTGACTTCACTATTAACAAATCACTGAGAATAGTTTAAAATGATTTATGTACTACCAAACTCCTTTGAAATGCAGTTCAATGGATTTTCACTTCTTTTTTCATTCTGTCCAAATTCAACTCTCTTAGTTTTTTTATGATTTCTACATTTTGATTTAAAATAACTTGGCTGTTAAGTTGACTTTAACTCCTAGAGTGACGTCCAGGATAGAGGTCACAGGGTCTGAGGCAGCAAATTTCAAACCAAAGGGAAGATCTCTTCTTTGCTTCCCTCTGTTTTTCTTTTTCTAACTGGAGAAAGTGAGCTGAGGGGGCACCATCTTAAAGGGGCAATGGCCCAGTTTGCTTCTTAAAACGAAATTGAGACAGTCTTTAAATGAAGAACCCGTCTTGAGAAGCAGGAAAATTAGTCTTCGGGCAACTAAACTTGGGACAGCTGGAGAGCAATCTTTCTAAAATAGTTATGCCCTAGGTGGCTGGAGCAGGGCTAACCCATCAGATGAAAGAAACCTATCTTCCAACAGATGGCTAACATTACACCAGCCCGCAGAGGGGCACTCTCCCAGGAGGCACAGCCATCAGTGAACTGACAGCCAGCCCCTTCAGCCATCAGCTGGCAGATGAAAGGTTCCTGGACCCCAACAGTAGATGCGCCCATAAAGAAACTAAAATTACAAACTGATGTCAGGACTCCAACTGACAGGGACAGATGAGAGTTCTTAAACAGATTGCCATGCCACAGTCGAGATCTCCCAGAGTCAGAGGGCTGTATCAATTACACATATATATACAGGCTGAGTGTAACAGTTTTGTCAGACAGACACAAATCCTGGAATGGCAGGTACTAGCTAGGAAAGCAAAGTTTTGTTTTACACAGATCTCATGTTACAAAGCGTCCATTATTTAGGGACCCTTAGTGAAGCGAGGAAGGAAGCCTGGAGGTTTCATTAAGAGTTGGTTTAGGGAGAACCTGTGAGAATTCCCGCCTGGACTCAATCACAAGATACTCTGTGAGATAAGTTTGAGGAGGTTAGCTCTGAGTCACAGCTATGGGGAGGATTTCTAGCGAAGTTACAGCTAAACGGAGTATACAATTCTGCTAATGATACTATAGTTCCAGCATAGAATAATAGCTGATTGACACTTCAAGTCCTTTTTCCTATCAAACGTCTGTCTGGCGTTTTCTACTTTCAGGCATGATTCATGTGACATTATCAATGACATCCCTCATTCTATGTCCTCTTATAAATACAGCTCAAATCCTGACAGTTCTCTAAAGACTAGAGTAGTTGTTGAATAATCTTCAGCAAAATTTTACTCGCTTGTGATCTTAGTAATATCTCTTCTATAATTTCCTCTTTCTGTTGGGGTATCTTTCTTTGGAATGGATACAAATATGGATTTCTTGAAGTCTGTTGACAAGTTAGCCGTCTTCCAAATTTCTTGGAGTATTTTCAGTGATTCTTTCCACCGCTTTATCAACTTGTTGAGATATTCCAATTGGAATACTGCCAAGTCTTGAGCCTTCTAAGTAACGGTGACATTACAGCTGGACTTCTTCCTTCAGTTCATTGTTTCTAGATCACAGAATAGCTCTTGAGATTGTGGGATAGTTGCCAGTTCTTTTAGTGATATCCACCTTTATCTTGTCTTTTTAATGACCTTTTGCTTTCTTTGAGCCTGATGTGATTCTGCTCCTTTAGTGTCAGCAACCCGGTGTTCATCTGCCTGGTGTTTGTTTTTCCTTTTCTGTGCCATACCTCAGGATCCCCCCTGACTGCTCCAGTCTTCCTCTCAGAGTGCATTCTAACCCCCTGGAGATGTGCACAGCAGTGTAGCTGACTGAATTCTGGATGTGTGAAGGTGGGGGCTCTCTTTATCAGGAGGGTGTTAGGAACAAGAGAACACCCGCATCTTTCCTCATCTGCTGTCAGTCTGCTGTGCTGTGACCACCACTAATATTCACATATTTATTTATTTTTTGAGCAGATGCACACTAGTGAAGAATTTGCCGGCTTGTTTTTCCTCCAGGGGCTGGTGTTCAGTTCACTTGTCTGTGTTTTTTTCTCAGAGACTCAGAGGTCCAGAATTTTCCTTAACCTACCCTTCACATCTTTGTTATCAAGGGCTGTGCGTTGAATATGTCCAGGCCCCCATCTAGCCAAAAGCTCATTTCTTTAAGAGATAAACCAAAACAACATTTTTATTGTTGAGAATACGCATGACAAAATATACACTAACAGTTGCTGCTTGGATGATCCAGTGGCATTGATGACATTCTTGGAGTGGTGCACCCATCCTCAGCCTCCTTTTCTGAGTTGCTTCTCACCCACCAACGTCAGCTAATTTTCCCAGTGTCTGCCATCGAACCTTGCGAGTTGCTGTTGTTGATCCCGTGCACTCAAGTTGCATCGGATCAACACAATGCACTGTGCTTACGGCGCAGTACTCAAGGCAGACCTTCTTTAACTGTTAAATTAAATGATTGTTTGGTCTTAAGAAAAATTTAGGGGACATTTTTAGTTTAAAGACAATCTCAGGGAAATAGTTTCAGGGGGGTTTCCTTTCTTTTATGGTACCTCAGGTGTCAACTTTTGGTGATCTAGCTAACCCTGGTATAGTAAAAAGATACCCTGGGATTCCCATATGTGACAGCAAATTATATGGCGCATGGGATTGTATAAATATTTGAAACTGCATAGAGTAGACAATTAGAAACAAAGAAAAAGTTGAAAACAGTGCTCCTAGCTGATGTTATAAGTGGAAGAGGAGTGGGAGAACATGGTGGTCTTTGCTTTCCTCAGACACCCTACAGCTTCCATTCTGATTGATGAGCAGAAGACAAAGTGTGGGTTCTAATGATACCTGAGTCAACTTCAGGGCACCAGAGAACTCAGAACCTTCCTCAACACTCTCTGTGTGCCCAGCAAAGGAAAGGAGAGGCTCATGCCATGCAAGAATGGCTCTGTTACAATTGGGGCCACTCCCATGAGCTATCACTTCAGATGTAGACGAGATAGTTCTTATATCTCAGACGTAGGCTTTACAGTTACACCTCTTTTGAGGTAGAAAATTAATCTGACCATGTGTTCAACTTTTCTATTCAGAAGCAAGTCTTCAGAGAGTCTCTTTTGTTTGAGCCCCATGTGACTGGCATTTTCTTTATGATGCTGATAAATTTATGAAAATACTGCAATCTTCATTTTCTAGACTACAGCATTTTAGAATAAATAACTTTGTGAATAATGCATTCCTTCCGTTTGCCTATATATCATCTACATATTTATTTAGAATTAGTTTAGAGCTTATAAGAAATGTTCAGGTGTATTACAGAGAAGCCTTTCATGTTCCCACTGCCCAGATTTAACAGCATGTTTTCCCATTTACTGGCATTTAATTAGTCTCATTCTTCTTCATATGTAGATCCAATGTATCCAACACCATTTATTGAAGAGGTTTTCCTTATCCTGTTTGATAGTTTGGGTCCTTTGTTGAAGAATAGTTGCCTGTAGGTAGGTGGATGCATTTACTTAGGAGTTTTCTGTTCTGTTCCACTGGTCTATATAGCTCTCAAATCAGCACCCAACTGTTTTGGCTCTTGTGGCTCTGTACTGGGTTTCTAGGTCAGGTAATGCAAGGTCTCCTACTTAGTTTTTTTTTTTTTTTGTTCTTCTTTTTGAGAAGTTCTTTGCTTATTTTTCTTCCTTTTCCATATGAAGTTAGTAATTAGTTTTTTCATTTCTTTAGAGAATGTATTTGGGGTTTGGATTAAAATTGAGTTGCATCTGTAGACTGTTTTAAATAGTAGTGACATTTTCCTAATATTAAGTTTGTCCATCTATGAACACAGGGTATTTTCCCATTTATGTAGGTCTCTCTCTCTCTCTTTTTTTTTTTTTTGGCTTCTCATAGTATTGTTCTTTAGTTTTCTCTGTATTGGTCTTTCCCCCCCCGCCACCCCCCTTTGGCTACTTTTATTTCTCAGTATTTACTCTTTTGTGTGACTGACATTGCTTTTGTAATGTCTGTTTTCATAGCCCCTTTCATTGGTATAGAGGAAACCAATTGATTTTTTTCTCGTTAATTTTGTGTCTTGACACTTGGACTGAATCCCTTGATTGTTTCCAGCAGGCTTTTTGTTGAGTCCCTTCCTTCTCCCTTTGTCTGCATAGTGTGACTTTCACTTCTTTTTGTCTATTAGTATTTCCTTGTTTTGTTTTGCTTTTGTCTGATAGTTCTGGCTACTACTTCCTTATGGTGTTGAATTAGAATGGTAACGGGCATCCTTGGCTGGTTTCCATTTTCAAGGAAGATGTCTGTAGTTTTTGCAAATTGAGCATTATGTTGGCTATGAGCTTTTTGCATATGGCTTTTAGTATGTTGAGGAATTTCCCTCTTATTCCTGTTTTGTTGAGTGTTTTGTCAAGAATGGGTGTTGCCTGTTTTCAAATGTCTTTTCTGCATTTGTTGCAGTGATCATGTAGTTTTTGTTCCTTACCCTTCTTATGGAATGGATTGCATTGATTGTTTTTCAAAGGCTGAACAATTATTGCATTTCTGGAATGAAACCCACTTGGTCATGATCAATTATTTCTTTGATGTGTTATTGGATTCTATTGGCCAGAATTTTGTTGAGGATTTTTTGCATCTGTGTTCATAAGGGATATTGGTCTAGAACTTTCTATCTTTGTGGAGTCTTTGCTGAGTTTTGGTATCAGGGCTATGCCCACTTTATAAAATAGGTTTGGAAGATTGTATGGTATTTGTGACTTTTTTTTTTGGCTACTTGCTTGTGAAGCCCACTGGTCCTGAACTTTTATTGGCTGCAATTTTCTTTTTCTTTTTTGGCATTACTGCCCTCTGGTGGGATTAAGTGGCCCAGCTTTGCTCCTGGAGAGCTGCTGCTGGATTTGAACCACCAGCCCAGTGGGTTGCAGTCCTGCGCACAACCACTATGCTACCGGGGCTCAGCCCAATTGCAATTTTCTTAATGACCTTCTGTATGTCTTCTTTTGCTATGGGTCTGTTGAATTTTCCAACATCTGTTTGCATTTATTTAAAGTGAATAATGTATTTATTGGTATTTGTGCATTTCTTTTTTCTTTAAGACCATTTTATTGGGCTGAGCCCCGGTGGTGTAGTGGTTGTGCGTGGGACTGCGACCCACTGGGTTGGAGGTGCAAATCCAGCAGCAGCTCTGTAGGAGCAAGGCTGGGCCTCCTACTCCCACCACCAGAGGGCAGTGATGCCCCCCAACAACAATAACAAAAAAAACAAAGACCATTTTATTGGGGACTTTTACAGCTCTTCTCAGCACCACCCCCAACCCCACTTTTACAGCTCATATAACAATCCACACATCAATTGTATCAAGCATATTCGTACATTTGTTACCATCATCATTTTCTAAATATTTACTTTCTATTTGAGCCCTCTTTCAGATTTCTTTTTAAAAAAAACATTTTAAGTCAGCTCTAATCACAATATGTACATTCATTCTTTGTGTCAGTATTTACATCTTTTGGGGGGGGCTCATGCAAATCTTATCACAATCCATCCTTCCATTGTGTCAAGCACATTTGTACATTTGTTATCATCATCATTCTCAAAACATTTGCTTTCTACTTGAGCCTTCGGTATCAGCTCCTCATTTTCCCCACCCTTCCTGCTCTCCCCACCCTAAGGAACTCTTGAAAATTTATAAATTGTTATTATTTTGTCATATCTTACACTGTTGGACATCTCCCTTGACACTTTGTCCATTTCTTCTAGGTTGTCAAATTTGTTAAAGTACAGTTTTCCATAGTTGTATGCTATTATTTGGATCTATTGTGAAGTCACTCTTTCCAGCTCTTATTCGATGTATTTTCATCTTTTCTCTTTTTACTTTTGTTAAGTTTACTGGTGGTCTATTTTGTTAATCCTTTGAAAGGACCAGTTTAGTGTACTGTTGGTTTGTTTTCCTTTTTTTCTAGATCATTTATTTCTGCTCTGATCGTTATGATTTCTTTTGTTCTTTATTGGAGTGTTTATGTTATTCACCATGTTCCAGTTCTTTATGGTGTTGGATTAGGTTGTTGATCTGGAATTTTTACTCTTTTTTCCACATGTATGTTGATTGTCATAAATTGGTTTCTCGTTCATTGCCTTTGCTGTGTCACAAGGATTATGATATGTTGTGCTACCATTACTGTTCATTTAAAAGATTTTTTAAAATTTCCTTCCTTACTTGCTTTGTTACCCTATAACTTTTAGTAATATGTTGTTTAATCTCCATGTGTTTATCTTTAGTTTCTGTTCATTGAACTATTGATTTCTAGTTTTATAGCATTTTGGTCTGAGAAAATGGGTTGTAGAATCTCATTTTTTGGAATTTGTTAATGTATATTTTGTGGCTCACTATGTGGTCTATTCTTGAGAATTTTCCATGTGAATTGAAGAAGAACATATATTAGGTTTTTGTTGGATAGAGAGTTCTGTATATGTCGATGAGGTCAAGTTTTATGATTGAGCTGTTGATCTCTTTTGTGATTTTATTGAGTTTTTAAATTCTCTCTAGTCTACTGTCACCTTGACTTGGGGGAAATTATAGGTTTCTCCCCTTTCCTTGGTCCCCTAACCCTCATAGAGAGATCACTATGAACCTTATTGCAAAGTATGGTGAATAAATCAGGTGGTGCCCCACAATCAGAAAGAATAGCATCCAGGGTTTTAAAAGCTTGTGTTTAAATGAGCAGCTATCTAAGTGAGGTGTCAGCTCAATCCACAGAGAATCAACCTGCATGATCCGAAGAATGCAACTATATCATCCAAGATCTGAGAAGGGCACACTGTTAGAACTTAAGTTCTGAGCACTCAGTTTGCAGAAGCTTATGGATGATAGTGAGAGCATCCTCTCTGGTGGCTTCTAATTCCCCTTTTACTTCTTGGAAGATAAAAGGTAATATAGGTCACATCTGGAAATTCCTTTACTGTGCCATGATCTAAGTAAGGATATTTCATGCTACTTAATCCTTTTACAGCAGATTGACTGATTACATCATAGCACACCACTAAGACTGATTATACTATTACATTTTCAGGGTCCTCGTGTACATTACAGGAGCCCTAGTGGCACGGTGGTCATGCAGTGGGTTGCGATCATCATGGGCAGCAACTTAACACCACCAGCAGCTCTGGGAGAGGCTGAACTTTCTAGTTACAATCTCAGAAATCCACAGGGAGTCATCACTGGCTCCATGGCAGTGAGTTTTGTTTGTTTCATGTGGACTAAAGCACCCACGAATTCCTCTGAGCACTGAACAGAGGGATGTGGATGGCCTGGCTGTCAGACAGGCTGCATTCAAAAGTGAATTGATGTAGACAAAGGTTAAAATATAATACCTTATAATTTGTTCTTTTTGACTCACTTTAAATTTTTTGTCTAGTTTTTAAGAATTTCAGCTTGTTATTTAGAATTTTTGTATTTTATTATTACTATTATTACTGATACTTCTGAATATGAAATCAAGGATAGGTAAATCTATAGAGACAGTATCTAGGTAATAGTTTCTTATGGTTATGTCAAGTGATTTAGGGAAATGTGGAGATAATAATAATGAGTACAAGAAAGAAGAAAATTATATATATATATATATATTTATATGTTCAACATTAAGGTAGCAGACAGACATTGGGCCTCTATTTCAGTACTCCCTTAATGCAAGAACAGTTTGTTCTAATAACTGGCATTCCATGATGTTCACCTTCCTGACACAGTCACTGTGAAGGCAACATGGGTGCGTAAGCAAATATGGCAAAGAAAGCTGATGGTGTCCAGCTATCAAAAAATATAGTGTCTGGGTTCTTAAAGGCTTGAAGATAAATGCCCATCTAGCTGAGAAACAAACAAACAAACAAACAAAACAACCCACATGCAAGAAGTACATCAGCCTGTGTGATCATGAAATGTCAATGGGATTAGGTATTAGGCATCAAAGACTCAGAACAAAGAAATCATATCAATGTGAATGGCAGAGTGGAGACCCAAAACCCAACTGTAGGCAATTGTATATCTCCTAATAAAAGGGTCATGAGGAAGAGAAGAGCCAGTCAGGGTGTAGCATAACATCAAAGAAACATGCAGTTATCCTCTAGTTCTTGGATACGTCCTTCCCCTAATTATCATGATCCCAAATCTATCTTACAAATCTGGCTAGATCAGAGCAGGTACACTGGGACAGATAAACTCTCACAACACAGGGGATCCAGGCCAGGAAAAAGCCTCAGGACCAATCATGAGAGCAACAATGCCAGGAGGGTAAAGCGAAGGTGGGGGGAGCAACATTTAACCCCCTGCTTGGGGAATGGACAACAGAAAAATGAGTGGAGGGAGATCTTGGTAGTGTAAGACATGAAATAATAATATATAAATTATCAAGGGTTCATAAGGAGGGGAGGAAGGGAAAAGGAGGAGCTAATACCAAGGGCTCAAGTTGAAAGAAAATGTGAAAATGATGACAACATATGTACAACTGTACTTGACACAATGGATGGATGTATGGATTGTGATAAGAGCTGCCTGAGCCCCCAGTAAAATGATTGTAAAAAAGAAAATGTTCTAAAACTGTGGTGATGATCATACAGCTTTTTAAATATGAATAAGCCAATGAATTTGATGATGTTTGAACTATATGGCAATAAGACAGTTTTGAATAAAAATTTATCAGAGCTAGAGAAAAAAAATTACAGCTTCGGAAACACAAAGAGGCAGTTCTGCTCTGTCCTGTAGGGTAACTATAAGTTCCTGTCAACACGATGGCAATTTTTTTTTTATCTTGTTTTGTTTTCAGCACTGTCACATCTAGGGCTTTATAGTCAACTGGGTGGGGTTAGCTTCTCTTAATGACTAGGGATCAGAAGACTTCGTGACGATTACAAAAGGAAATAGTGGTGGCAGACTTTAAATTCAGCACTGCTCCTCCTTCTAAAGCTGCCAATGCTTCCCACTGAATTTAAAATGAAGACCACAGCCCCAGTCTTGACATTCAAAACTAGCATGCACCTCCCCAACCTTATCTTATGCAACTGTTCCCTGTTACTCCTTAAGCCATATCCATTCCTTTTGATATCCCTTAAAATTTCCATAACATCAATCAGTTGAGGACCTTTGTACACATAGCTCTCTCCAACTATAAGTCCTTTTGCTCTGTTCCCTTTAACCAGAAAGATATCTTTTTAAAAGCAGGACCACTTAAATCAGAATCCCATATTCGATACATGATTTATTCCTTTCTCTACGTAGATCAAAATATTATTATGGATTTAGGTGATTTTTCAAATCTTCTGGTAAAACTTGTGAAGGAGATATATGTGTGTAGGCTCCTTTGTCAATTTTGACATAGACCAATTCCCAAAGAGGGCTTGATAAAGTCAAGGTGCTGGGCCACATAATGGAAGATACGACATGCTATTGATGGTTACTGAGAATATGACTTGGGATGCTTTTTGTTTTAGTTGTTACACTACTGTATCTGATATTCCTAATCTATAGAGATTTTCTTATATCTTAAATAGAACCATTCATACTGAAACTTAAATATACAGCCCCTCAGTGTCAATACCTGACATCATATACATTAGGTATACAAGTGTATCTAAATAACTTTACAAGTAATTATTTTTCCCTGCAACCCTTTTATTAATATAATTGAGAATATAATTCAGTACAAGTTTTATAATATGAATACAGCTTGTTTCATTATGCTTTGCTATATTGCACTTCAGAGTGCACTAATTTACTTTTGCACATTGAAGGCTTCTAGTAACCTGTGTGTCTGTGTCACATTTTGATAGTTTAAGAAATATTTTCAATTTTTCATAATGCTATAGTGTAAACACAACATGATGTGCTCTGGGTAAACTGCTGTGTGACTCCATTTACTACAATGCTTACTGTATTTTGGTGGTCAGGAACTGAGCTGCATTATCTCTAAGGTAGGCCTATTTAGTTTTATTAATGATAAGAGAATCTGTTTTATTTGGATAAATTTTTCCTTAGTTTTGGTTCAATTGTAAATACCAGTCTCAGCTCAGGGCAGTACAGGCAAGGGCTGAGTTGGGCCTGTGAGCCAAAGTTTGCCCATCCTGCTGTAAGGTTCCTTGGAGTAGATACTACCCTCAGGGCTGAGGTAGGGCGAACCAGCAAGAAGCAGAGAAACTTGGAAGAGCTGCCCTCCTCCCTCCAATCCCATGACAGAGAGTCTTCAGGGAACTTTCCAGAGAACATGCACTGCAGCTAGACCAGGAGGGCCCCTAAGGTGAATACTACCAGCACCCCCCTCATCATCTGATTTGCTGTCACAGACAAGAGTAAACTTGAAAAATACGTCTGCTTTGCTGCTCCCATATTACAGTGTCTCTCAAAACCCTCTACTGGCTGTAAAATCATCAAGTCAACTAACAGAGATACTAGTTCATGGGGAATGGTTTCATAAAGCAGAGCCAAAGGAGGTGGGTTTGAACCTGAGAAGGAGTCCTGGTGTCCCTGTTGGATAAGTATTGGACTATTAATCACAAAACATGGTTCAAATTCACCAGCTACTCTGCGAGAGAAAAGATGAGGTTCTCTGCTCCCACAAAGATTTACAACATTGTGTATCATGGGGTGGGTGTTACACAAGCTAAAACAAAGCACCTTAAGAGATTTTTGGTTTGGTTCTTGGGTCATTATTTTTAGCTTTGCAGTGTGATTTGGGTGAACCTTTACAGAGCAGGCTATTGAGTTTTTATTTGCTTTTAACTTTTATTTAAATTATTTGGGAATTTATTTCAGATAATCATTTTTGTATTGGACTATTTACATAACTTATCAAACCTTCTCTTATAAGTTATTATCTTCCCTTTCACTCATGCTGGCCCTCTACCCCAGCTGTTTTCAACCTTGGATCACAACCCCTGAACAGTAGCAAAATTACAGTTATGAAGTAGCAACAAAAATAATTTTATGGTATGGGAGTCACCACAACATGAGGAACTGTATTAAAGGCTCAGAGCATGAGGAAGGTTAAGAACCACTGCTCTAACCTATTGCTTCCTCTCCTTTCCCATTTCCGCCCACATATGGCAACCATCAAAGTCAGTTTTTTTTAGTATGAAAATTTATCTTTATTTTTTTCTTTTAAAAAGTGTTCCCATACAATATTTGTCCTTTTGCAATTGACTAAATCCACTCAAAATAATGTCCTCAAAATACATCTGCATCATGAAGTGTTTCACAGCTTCATCAATATTCTTCTGCGATGTGCAGTGTTCCCTTGTGTGCATGTACCAAAGTTCATCCATGTTTCTACTGCTGGGCATGGAAGCTGTGTCCATTTTCTTTCTATTGTGAATAATCCTGCAAGGAACATGGATGTGCATATATCTCATCATGCTATGTTGTTTCTTTCTTTAGACTGTATACCAAGTAGAAGGATTGCTGGGTCATACGGTATTTCTATTGCCAGTCATTTCAGGTAGTGCCATATTGCTTTCCATGGTGGCTGTACATGTTTACAGTTCCACTAGCCATGCATGAGGGTTCTAATCTCTCCGCATCCTCTCCAATATTTATTTTCCTTTAAAAAAATCTTTGCTATTGTGTTAGTCTAGGTAGACTAGAGAAACAAATTCATAGACATGCAAATGGATATAAGGGAAAGATTTATATACAAGAGAAATGGAACATTGAGAAAGCATCCCAAACCAGTCCAGTTCAAAGGCAAAAGTCAGCTATTAGGCCATATGTCGGATATCAGTCTATAAAGTCTCCTTCCGGCTCACAAAGTCACAGGCCGGTGGGTGCACAGTCCCTGCTCTGGCAGGGGTCCCCTCATGGCTCCTCATTTCCAGGGCTCAGGGTCCATCAGCAGTAGCCATTGGTGAGAGAAACATCTCAGTGCTCATCTCTCTGTGGCTTTTCTGGCTTCAGGGGTCTGGTTCTATCAGGGTAAGGCCATGTGGCTTCTTCTCTACCTCTTCCGGTCCTCGGATGCTGCCATCTTGTCTTGTCAGTAGTTTGTCGTCTCAGTCAGTGGAGTGACTCCCAACCACTGGAAAAAAAGGTCTTTCATCTCCATGAGGGAAATACTGCGAGACTTTCTAGAATTCTCAGGAGAAAGCCATGCCCACATAGAGGCCTCATTGGCTACTCAATGGCTATTTCCAGATTAACAAGCTAGGCTCCAGCCCTATATCCCAGTCATGAAATTGATATCATGAATACATGACCGCCACAGCTATCAATATTGGTGAGGTCATATCTCATTTTAATTTTAATTGCTTGAATGACTAGTAATCATGAGCATTCCTTCATATGTTAGTTGGCCACCTGGATTTTTTCTTTGGTGAATGGACTATCCGTGGCCTCCACCCACTTTAAATTGGATTATCCATCTTTTTCTCATTGAATTGTTGCTTTTTTCTAAAGATTTTAGAGATTAGTCCCTTTTCTAATATATCATTACCCTGTTTTGTTTTGTTTTCTCACAATCTATGGGTCTCTTTTTAGTCTTTTGAAATATTTTGATGCATATAAGTGCTTTAGTTTTATTTACTCTGTGGCAGTCACCCAATCTGGTGTCAATCTGAGGATTCAAAATGTAGGGATAGAGTCTAGCCTGTCAATCTGGAGATAGCCAATGAGACCTCTGTGTGGGCATGTCTGAGAATTCTGGGAAATCTCTTGCTTCCTTCTTGGAAGCAGGTGATCCTCACTTGGAGACTCACAACTGACAAAGTTTGCTTCCTGTGAGACATCCCTGAGGAGAAACCACATGAAGCCACCCTAGTGCCCTGAACCAGACAAGCCACTTGGATGCGACCAGACCTCAGAAGCCAGAGGAGCCACAGAGAGACTCCTGCCAGCACTGAGATGCTTAAAACACCTTTGGACCCAAAGACTTTCTTCTACTCACTGTCGTGGGTAGTTGAATGTGGTCATCCTGCATTTGGCTGCATTGCATGTGTTTTGTGAATCTTAAAAGGACTTTATAGATTGGTATCGGGTATATGGTCTAATATCAGACTTAAGGCCTTGAACTGGACTGGGTTAGGATGTTTTCTTAATGTACCCTTTATATAAACCTCTCTCTTATGTACATATGCATGTTTATGAATTTGTTTTTCTAATCTACCAAGACTAGCACAAGTTTTCAATCATTTATTTTGTATTCTGTGTTGTGTGTTTGTATGTTTCATAGTGTTTATGCATGTACTAAGGCCCTAAAATTTGTCCCTGTTTTTTTGATTGATGATATTTACAGTCCTAGGATTTACAGCCAAGTCTTTTGTCTATCTTGAATTCAGGTCTGGGTCCTGTTTCATTTTTTTTTCCTGCAAATGTAAACTCAATTTTGATAGCACTATTTGTTGAGGAGATTAGCTCTTCATATTTAATGTGTCTTGGTCCTTTGTAAAAAATCATTTATCTGGGTGTAGATGATTTTATTTCTGAGTTCTCTGTTCTGTTCTATTGGTCTACATATTTATCATTGTACCAGGAGCAGGCTGCTTTGACTACTGTGGCTGCATAGCAATGTTTTGGGGTATGAAGAGAGGAGCCTCCTACTGTGTTCTTCTTAAGCAGGGCATTGCTTATCCTGGATCTCTTTCTTTGCCACAGAGATTTGGGGACTGATTGGTTTCATTTCTTCAAAGAATGATGTTAGGTTGTAGTTGGAATCTCTTTATACTGATAGGATGCTTTGGATAGTATTGATATTTTAACAGTGTTAATCTACCATGGACATGGAGGATTTTTCCATTTATGTAGGTTTCTTTTGGTTTCTTGTGGTCATGGTTTGCAGTTTTCTTTGCACTAGTCTTTTATTTCTGTGTTTAGGCTTACTCCTAAATATTTCATCTTTTGCATGGCTATTGTAAATAGCATTTTTTCCCCTTGATTTCCCACTAGGTAACTTCCTTTCAAGTGATAGACCCAGGCTGTCCCATGAGTAGGGTCATCCTACACTTATTTTACAATTGATCAGCTGTGATTACATTGTGCTAGGGCAGATCATGAAGGATTAGTGGGTGTGAAATGCTGATTTCCTGAGAATTCTGGCCCAGCGAAGTTGATAGAAAGCCTAACTATCACATGTATTGTGATTCATAGAACTATCCACCAAAAAACAATTTTATTATCTATTAATATTAAAAATTGAATTTAATGAATGTTAAATCAATATAGGAAAACATTAAGAGGTAATACACCCACATTACAATATTTCTTAAAGTTATAAGCTTTTCCCATGAATAAATTAGTTTGATAATTAGTTTAGTAATAAACAATGCTATACAGGAACTCTAAACTCAGAGCAGTGAACGTAGTTTCTGAAAACAAAAACAAAACAAAAACAAAAGCGGCCTTTCATACTATATTAGTATGTGTCACTGTGCACCAGGGGTCATTGGGATGGTGTAAACTGTAAAGAAGTCTTTTTATAAAATTAGAAAAGTACGAAATTATCTTTAGAAAGTGGAAGTTGTAATGCACATTTTGCTTCTCTAAAGCCTCTTTTATCGGGACTTTTATTTTGTAGAATTCTCCACTAAATGATGGTACCACATAAATGATACACTGGCATCCGGCAGTAATTCATTGTTTTTTCATTGTACTCCTTCCTGAAAAAAATGAGTGGGGTTAGTGTATGTTCTTTGTTTATAAAGTAGAAATAGGGCACAGAAATGTGATAATATAGGCATTGATCAGTAAAAATACTTTTAATTTTAACTTTTGTTTTTGGAGACTGACTATATTTTTCCTTATTGTTTACCAATAACGTAAAAGATTTTTTTCCTTAGAGAAATTACTGGATGTAATTTGAAATTAAATAAATGTTATATGCCTTAGGGAACTTTTCCTTGAAAATTCACAGGTTCCTTCTTTCTCTCATTTTAGGATTTTATATTCCACGTTGATTCTGCCTCTGTACTACCTCGAACCATTCTTTTCATACATCTTCCTCAACCTACAGCTCATGATCCTGCAAATCCTTCATCTTTACTGGTGCTTTTTTATCGTGAAGATGCTCAAAAGATGCATATTTTCCGAGGTAAGAACCACCTAAGTTTATTGCTCATAATAGGTAGATTCCATAGTCCAGATTAAAGTTGATGTCCTATCAGATTACTGTACCCTGGGCTGAGTCCCGGTGGCGTAGTGGTTGTGCGTGGGACTGCGACCCACTGGGACGGAGGTTCAATTCCAGTAGTGGGGCTGGGCGTCCTACTCCCACCACTGGAGGGCAGTGATGCCCCCCCCCAAAAAAAAAGATTACTGTACCCTCACAATTCTGTAGAACTAAAATCCCAAACTGAGTTACAAAAAAAAACCAAATGAAAGCCTTTCTATTATCTAGGATGAATCATGGATTTGTTGATATATATGTCATATATATATCATATATATTGCATTAGGTAAATCTGCTGTACAAAATCTCTTTTGAGTATTGAAGAGCAAAGTTGTTTCTTTAAGGACTAAGTATGCCTGAACCAGTCATGGTGTTCTCCATTGCATCATATGCAAGTGAAAGTTGGACATTGAATAAGGTATACCATAAAAGGATTGATGCATAGAATTGTGGTGCTATAGAAAAAGACTGAAAATACCATGGACTGATAAAAGGACAAGCAGATCTCTATCGGAAGAAGTAAGGCCAGGGTGCTCCTTAGAGGCAAAGGTGGCAATGCACTATCTTACATACTGTGGACATAGGTCAGGAGAGACCAGTCCCTGGAGAAGTACATCATGTGTGGTAAAAGGGAGGGGCAGCAAAAAGGAGGAATGTCTTTGATGAGATGGAGTGACACAGTAGCTGCATGAATAGGCTGAGGCATGGGAGCAATTGTGAGGATGGTTTGGGACCATACAGTGCTTAGTTCTGTTGTGCTCACCGTCGCTTTGGGTTGTAGCTGACTTGATGGCACATAACAAGAGCATAGCAGGCTTGCTGTGGTTTGGGTTTGGAAGTTGAAATCTGGCCCACTTTCAGGTATTAACATTCATGTATGCATGGCATAGCATTTTATCATCTTCAGAATGATTGACTTGTATGCAGCAAGCATGCTAGTAATTAAATGATAAGCTCACTTCTATCAACTCTGTTGTTTGTCAATCTTCTTTAGTAAATGTGTTTCACAATTGTTGGAAAGTAGAAAAATGACATGGAAATTTTGGTAACTGACCTCTGGGAGCTCTTTTTGTCTTTGAACTTCCAGAGCTAGACAGAGATAGAGAAAATCAGGCTACATCTGAATTTATCTCAAGATCTCCTCAAAGATGTTTGTTTTTAATTAAAATACCAAGATGAGCTTATTTACATAAGTTCTAACTCTTCAAGTTGGAGAGTCAAGAAGAAAGTTGAAATAATTGAAGTAAATTTAAGAATTTGAGTAGAATAGAGAATATGGAACTCAACCAGTATTTTTTAAATTCTTTTGAAAGGAAAATCTCTTTATGTTCAGCCAATATAATCCTATAGCTAGAAAACTCCAAAGATTGATTTAAACAATTTTTCAAATAATTGAAAAATTTGTCAGTGTAGCAGACTATGAGATCAACATACAGCAATCATTTGGATTCTTTTATAAGGGTGATGATACTGAAAAAGGCATAAAAGGAACAATACTATTGATAATAAAAAGATTAAATATTAAGAAATAAATTCTACCAGAAAGGCAAAAGGCTTATACAAAGAAAGCTACAAAATAATCCTTCAAGAAACCAAAGGAAACTTACACAGAAAGAACAAGCTATCATGTTCTTGGATAGGCAAAATAATAATCATGAAAATGTCAATGTTACCAAAATTACAATTCAATGCAAATATACAAATGTGCTTGACAAAATAGATGGACAGATGGATGGAATATGATAAGAGTGTGTGCGCCATAATAAAATGACTTTTAAAAAAGACTTTCTTACATTTTCCCCAACAATACAATGAAATTTCTATTAAGTTGTTTGAATAAATAATAAAACTAGGTGTTCATAGATGCTTCATTGTATTTCTGGGTTTTCAATTCTCACCCATTGGGCTTTTTAATACTCTGCAACCATAAAACCTCCCTTTAAAGAATGCTATTTGAAGGCTTAGTTGTACCACAAAAGGAGGGAAAGGGCAGAGGTAGCAATTCATACTCTTAGAGAACTGATTAGCAAGTCAGTTTTTAGTTCTAATAATTTATAATTAAATCAAGCTTTGATCACTACTTTAAAAAATCATTTTATTGGAGGCGCCTACAACTCTTATCATAATCCCTACATATATCCATTGTATCAATCACATTTGTACATTTGTTGCATTCATTGTTCCCTAAACATTTTCTTTCTTCTTGAGCCCTTGGTATCAGCTCATTTTCCCCCTTCCTACCCCACCCTCCCACCTTCACACACCCCTGATAATTTATAAATTATTATTATTTTTTCATGTCTAACACTGATCAATGTCTCTCTTCACCCATGTTTCTGATGTCTGTCCCCTAGGGAGGGGGTTATATGTATATCATTTTGATTGGTTCCCCCTTTCTCCCTCCACCTTACCCTTACCTTCCTGATATCTCTACTCTCATTATTGGTTCTGAAGGTTTTATCAGTACTGGATTCCCTGTATTTTCAGCTCATATCTGAACCAGTATACATCCTCTGATATAGCTGGATTCTAGGTAAAATTGGGATCATGATAGTGGTGGGAAGGAAGCATTAAAGAACTAGAGAAAAGTTGTATGTTTCATTGGTGCAATATTGCTGCACCCTGACTGGCTCTTCTCCTCTGCATGACCATACTGTAAGGGGATGTCCAGTTGCCTACAGATGGACCTCAGTTCTCCACTCTGCACTCCCTCTCATTCACAATGATATGATGTTTTGTTCATTGATGCTTGATACATGATCCTATCAACACCTCATGATCACCCAGGCTTATATGCTTCTTCCATGTGGGCTTTGTTGCTTCTGAGTTGGATGGCTGCTTATTTACCTTCAATCCTTTAAGACCCCAGATGCTGTATCTTTTGATAGCCAGACACCATAGCTTTCTTCATCACATTTGCTTATGCACCTACTTGGTCTTCAGCGATCATGTCAGGAAGGTGAGCATCTTGGAATGTCAATTTAATAGAAAAAAGTGTTCTTTCATTGAGGGAGTACTTGAGTAGAGACCCAATGTCCACCTGCCACCTTAATACCAAACCTATAGATAAATGCACATAGATCTATTTCCCTATTGTCAAATATAAATATATTTTCACATGTACATGCCTATATTTAGACCTCCATAAGTGCCCTTTGCCTCCTAGTTCTTTCCTCTATTTCCTTTTACTTTCCTCTTGTCCTCTATCATGTGCAGCCTTTATTTGGATTTCAGTAATTCCTCTTGGGTACATTGCCCTTGATCAAGTTCTACCAGGCCTCCTATACCCTCCTCACCATGAATGTTGGATGACTTGTTGTTCCCTTGTCCCTGGAGTTGTTAACACCCACTTCCTTTTCCCTGCCTTCCCCTCTCCCAGGTCCCCCCAAAAGCCATCAGTCCCATTTTTTTCACTTCCAGATTGTTTATCCTGCCTATCTTATCTAGATAGACCCACAGAGATAATAATATTCACAAAAAAACAAAACAACACCAAAAAAAGAAATCAACAGCAAAAAACCAATGGGAAAAGAAAGAAAAATCTGTAAGTAGTTCAAGATCTGTTTTTTGACTTTTAGGACAGTTTTCTGGTCAAGTCTGATGAGTTGCTGTGCCCTGGCCCCAAAGTCTAGTTCTGTTATTCTCTGTGGACTTTGTTGCTCTTCTCCTTGCTGTTCTGTTGCATTGGGGTCAGGTTAGGTGCAATTCCCTGCACTGTGTCTCCAGTGTTGGCCCCATAGCGCAATGGATCAGTGAGGGACATCATGCCTTATTGTGGAGCTGGCCCTATGGTCCTTTCTTTGCTTTGGCTGCCCTGAGCAAGAATATCATCCGCAGGACTTGGTGAGCCAGGATGTGTTCCACTCTCTTTTCCTCTCCCTTTATGTGCTCCTGTGTGCTCTGATCAGGCATGTCTCTCCTCTGCAGCTTCAGTGCTCTCCTCTGAAGTGAATTTTTCTGTGGGGAGGGGTATCTGTCCACATAGTTGGGATTTTGGTTGGCCCCTAAGATCTCTCTATTGGTTCCCTGCATCATGCCAGTATGTTGCATTCATGTCTTGGAGCACTGGATTGAAGTCTGGTCACTCTTTCCCTGTGGAGATATAAACAATATTCTCCCCTTAGGTGGGTTAGTGTCCTGATCCCCCACTACCCATGTCTTTTTCTTTCATTCTCCCTCCATATATATCACTGGATTTGGTGTGGCCCCTGCCATACTACATGGACCTCACCCTTGGAATGTTTATGCACATTAGCTTTTTCTCTAAGCCCCTTTTGCATTTTTAGGCTTGCCTCAGTGGACTCATGTACTTGTCCTTTTGTGCTTGGCTTATTTCACTTAGCATAATTTCCTTCAGTTCTTCCCATGCGACTATGTGCTTTATGCATTCAACACTGCTTTTTAGGGATTTGCAGTATTCCATTGTATGTCTGTACTGCAATTTTTTAATCCATTCTCTGGACATTTGGGTTGTTCCAACTCTTTGCAATTGTGATCTGTGTGTTATGAACATTGGAGCACAGATGAATGGCTGTGATTTAGAGCTTGCCTTTTTTGGGTATATGCCACTAGGGGGATTGCTGGTTTATATGGTAGCTCAATTTCCATCTGTTTTAGATATCATCAGATCAATTTCCGTAGTGACTGTCTACATCTACAGATCCACCAGCAGTGAATGAGAGTTTCTATCTCACCACAGCACCCTCAACACTTGTTGCTTTCAGGTCTTTTGCCCACGTCCTCAGGACAATTCGTTTTTTATTTTTGGAAGCTAGGAGAGTATTGTAGATTTTAGTGATAAGGCCTTGCCTGATGTGTAATTTTAAAGATGTTTTCCAATCTGTGGGCTCTTTTATTACTCCCTTAGTGAATTCTTTTGATGTACAATGGTGTTGTTGTTGTTGTTGTTGTTGTTGTTGTTTCAGTATATCCCAGTTGTCAATTTGTGATTCACCTGTATTTGTGTCCTTCCTTATTTCTGATAGAATATGTATTCCCTGTGCAAAAGTTCTCAGGTTTGGAAAAAAAAAAGTTCTCAGGTTTGTCCCATTTCCCTCACTGATGGCCCTAATAGTTTGGTGTTTTACTTCAATGTCTTTGATCCACATTAAGTTTACTCTTGTACATGGAGTGAGAAAAGGGTCTTGCTTCATTTTTCTGCAGGCAGGTATCAATTTTGTCCAGCATCATTTGTTGAAGAGGGTATCTGCTTCCCATTTGATATTTTGGGGTCCTTATCAAAGATCAATTGTCTGTATGCTGATGATTTTATTTGTGGATTTTCAGTTCTTTTCCATTGTTCTGAGTATCTGTCATTATACTAATACCTGAGTTTCAGTCAGGTAAATCAAATCCTCCCATTCTGTCCTTCTTCTTGAGGAGTTTTCTGTTAATTTGGGGCTTCCTCCCTCTCCATATGAAGTTGGTAATCATTTTTTCCATTTCTTCAAAGAAAGATGATGGTAATTGTATCAGGATTGCATTAAACTTTTATAGGGCCTTGGACTAAACTGACATCTTTACTATATTGAGTTTTCCAAACCACAAGCATGGTGTATTCTTCCTTTGGTTGAGGTCACTCTTGGTTTCTTGTTATAATGTTCTGTACTTTTTCTCATGCAAATCTTTTGTTTTTTCAGTCAGGTATATCCCTAGATATTTCAAATTGTGCTTGGCTGTTGTGAAGAGTACCACCTTTTTTATCTCCTCTTCTGTGGTCTACTCTGATGTATATATCAGTCCAATAGATTTCTGTTTGTTGATCTTGCATCCTGCCACTCTGCCATATTCCTCTATTACTTCCACTATTTCCTTTGTGGAGTTTTTGGGATTTTCCATGTATAAAAATTATATCATCTGCAAATCAGGATAATTTTGCCTTTTCCTTCTCCAGGCAAATGCCTTTGATGCTTTTTCTTTACCTTATGTTGTTAGCTAGGACCTCAAGTACAAGGTTAAATAAGAGTGGGGACAAGGGGCAGTCTTGTCTGGTCCCCTTTCTCAGTGGGGTTGTTTTCGTCTTTTCTCCGTTGACTACCATGTTTGCTGTTGGTATTTCATATATAGTTTGTATTGTCTTGAGGAATTTTGCTTCCATTCTTATCCTCTGGAGTCTCATGAACAAGTTTTGGTGTTGGATATTGTCAAATACTTTTTCCACATTTTTCAATGTTATCATGTGGTTCTTATAGTTTTCATGTCAATGTGGTAAATACTACTAATGGTCTTTTGTGTCTGCATGCCTGCAGACTGTTCCCGCCTCCCTGATATGAATCCTACTTGGTCATGGTGAATTATTTGTTTTATATACTTTTATATTCTATTGCCTAGTATTTTGTTAAGGATTTTTGCATCAATGTTCATTAGGGATATTGTCTATTGGTCTATTGGTCTGTAGTTCTGAATTCTTGTGGGAAACTTGCCCGCTTTAGGTATAAGAGTTATATTAGCTTTATAAAATAGCTTGGGAGTTTGCAGCCTTTTCCTATGTTCTAGAAGGGTTTGTGTAGAGTTGGTGTCAGTTCTTGCCTGAATTCTCCTGTAAATCCAAATGGTCCATAGGATTTTTTTTTGTTGGTGATCTCTTGATAGCCTTGTCTATTTCTTCTATGTTATGGAACTGTTGAGATTCTTGATATCCATTGGGAGTAGTCTGGGGGATTCTTTTTCCAAGAATTTGTCCATGTCTTCAAAGTTGTGAATTCATTAGAGTATAGTCCTTTGTAGTCCTGTGTAATTATCCTTTTGATTTCATTAGGGTTTGTTGTGATGTTTCCTCTTTCAATTCTCATCCAAGCTATTGAAATTTGTTCCTTTCTTTTTTGGTTAGGTTTTCCAGTGGTGTGTTGATTCTGTTTATCCTTTCAAAGAACCAATTTTGGTTGGCATTTTCCCCATAGTTTTCTTATTTTCCCTCTCCTGAATCTCAGCACTGATTTTTATTATTTCTTTTCTTTGGTTATTAGGATTGTCCTGTTGACTTTGCTGTAGTGACTGTAAATTTTGTGCCAGCATATCAATCATAAAACTCTCTTCCTTTTTCATGTGTGCATATATTCCTATGAATGTTTGTTATGTCATATTTTTATTTTCATTGGTTCTAGAGATTTTTTTAATTTCATCTCTGTTCTGGGCCTGTACACACTCCTTTTGCAATAGAGAGTATTCATACTCCAATTGTTTGTCCTTGTTTTCTTCCTTTTCCTTTTGTTGATTTCTAACCTTATGGCACAGTGGTCAAAGGGGGAGGTCTGTATAATATCAATGTGCTTTAACTTATGCAGATTCAACTTATGTCCCAGCATGTGGTCTATCTTTGAATATGTACCATGTAGGCTTGAAAAGAATGTGAATTTTTAAAATTTGGGTGAAGAGCTCTATAAATATCTATCAGGTCAAATTGTCTAATTGCAGCATTTAGATCTCTAGCCTCCTTGTTGAGTTTCTTTCCCTGTGATCCATCTTTCTCACAGAGTGGTGTGTTGAAGTCATCTACTATAATTGTGACTATGATTTCTTTTTTCATATTTTGGAGCATTTGATGTATTCACTGGGTCTCTCGTTATGTGAATATATGTTTAAAATGCTTATTGGGTGTTTGTCTACCTTTCCATAGAGCATATATAGTGTTCCTCATCTTTTTTTATGGTTGGCACTTTGATGTTAATTTTATCTGAGATTAGAATTACAACCCCTGCTTTTCTTAATTATTATATGCTTGGTATGTTTTTCTCCAACTTTTGATTCTCAGCCTATTTTTGTCTGTAGTCTTGAGATGTGTCTCCTGTAGGCAGCAGGTTGATGGGTTGTATTTTCTAAGCCAGACTGCTAGCCTCAGTCTTTTAATTTCTGAGTTCAGTCCATTGATATTCAGGGATATTATCTCCTGTGGACTCTGTGATGTCCTCCTTTTGTGCTGGGTGTTTCCCTACCTCTCAATAATTCATTCCCTCTGTAGGATTATTGTGTGTAATATTTTCACAACTTTGTTCCTAAATGCCCTACTGCATTCATAAATACATATGTGGCAAAGGTAAATACTCATGTACAAATACCCTCTGTTGAGCTTATATGTATTGGTGGATATATCCCACTCTCCCTCTCATGCCTATTCTACTTGGGTTTCTACCCATGCATTTACTCACAGATAATTATGATTGAAGTATTGTGCATATAGCAGTATATCACCTGACTAAGTATCAAATTTGATCTAGCATAATGAAGATTATAATGATCTCTACCTGATAGCAAAACTGTTCAATACCCTTGCCTGTGACTAGAGGAGATCTGCCAGTAGTTTAATCTGGCTAGATGGATTTTAGACTCCCATTACTTTCTACAGCCTTCTACAAATTGAGTGTTGACAATTTAAGCTCTGATACTTTCCCCTTCATTATTCTTAGATTTTGTTATTGTCACCTTTGAATCACACAAGCTGGTGTGGTTCTTCCATGTGGACTTAGTTGACTTCTCTCTTAGATTGCTGCTTGTCTGAATACAAGCCCTTAAGACCCTAGACACTATTCCAATTGATAGCCAGGAACCATCTACTTTCTTCACCACTCTTTGCTGTAGCACCCTTATCTTCAGTGATCATTTCATGAAGGTGAGTATGGAACAGAACCATGTTATTGGATCTAACTGTTCTTGGATTAGGGCTTGAGTTAGGTGGGAGCCTAGAATCCATGTGCTTGTCCACTGGATATGCAAGACTCAGGTTTACTTTGGTAGTCATAGTCTGACAAAAATCAAAACCCCATAAGACCAACTATACCAACAGCAGCAACAAACCAACCAGTAATTAAACAAACAAAACAAAAATAAGCTAAGAGCAGGAAAACAGAAACCCATAAACTAAAAATGTAAAACATTTTTAATCATCCGCTAGGGTATAAGCAGATTGTACCAATAACATCATCAGTGACACAGCATTCTGGACACTATTGGTATGAGAAGTCTATATTAGTACAGATCCACTGTGAGCTCAGCCTATGTGTTGTTGCCTTACACAGTTAGAGCTCCCATTTGATTGAACTCTGTTTATTCTAAGTATGAGGATTGGTGCCAGGGGCAACCATCCTGGATCAATTCTTCCAAGTGTAGATCTCTGCCCTAAACCTGCTATTTCATTATGAGGGGGGTATTAAGGTACTAAATATTTGGCGATTTTGGGTTCCTTTCCTTTGATACCCACCAAGCCAGGGGTTCCTTCCCCCCAAGGATCAATGACCACCACTTCCACAGTTCTCAGGTGGCCACTCTGTTTTCTCTCCCATCGGAATAACACAACACTCAGTCCAAAGATGCGGGCAACTTCAAGGCAGAGTTCAATTCATTCAGCCAGGCCTTATGTTAAGTTCTTCTGATTGAGTCCCTGGGTTATACCTTTATGTTAAATCCTTCTTGTTTAGCCCTTGGCTTATGCCTGCAAGAACAGCAACCACGGTCATCGTGGTGCTCAGTCCATGGTATGACTCACTAAGGGTTGGGTAGAAACATATTCATTTATGGAATGAAAACAAGTACACACAAATTAATTTGTCAAGACAATAGATTGAATTGCTATATTTTTATTGTTGTTAGGTACCAGTAAATTGGTTCCAACTTATAGCAACCCTACATATAACAGAATGAAACATCACCTGGACCTGGACCAGTCTCACAATTGTTTCTAGACTTGAGCCCTGTTGCAG
This sequence comes from Nesogale talazaci, assembly GCA_004026705.1. Classification (NCBI taxonomy): domain Eukaryota; kingdom Metazoa; phylum Chordata; class Mammalia; order Afrosoricida; family Tenrecidae; genus Nesogale; species Nesogale talazaci. The sequence goes on from PVJH01009559.1 coordinate 50,879, forward strand.
TTATAGAGTCATTCCATCTTGTCTAGGGCCTTCCTCTTGTTCACTTCCCCTCCACTCTGCCAAGCATGCTGCGCTGCTCCAGGGATAGGTCTCTTCAAACAACAAGTCCAAAGTATATGATGTGAATGAAGTCACACCATCTGTACCTCTCAGGAGCACTCTAGTCATAGTTCTTCCAAAACATAATGGTTTGTTCTTCTGGCAGTCCTTGGTACTTTCAATATTCTCACAGCATAATAATTTAGGTACATCAATTCTTCTTCAGTCTTCCTTACTCCATGTCCAACTTTCACATGCATATGAGGCAATTGTGAAATGAGACAGAAGTTGGTATAAGACATGAAAAAAAGAGAGCAATTTATAAATTATCCAGGGGGCATGGTGGAGAAAGGGTGGAGAGAAAGATGGAGACTGAGGAGCTGATGCCAGGTACACAAGTAGAAAGAAAATGTTTTGAAAAAGATGATGACAACATATGTACAGGTATGTTTGACAAAATGGATATGTGTATGAATTGTGATAAGAGCTGTAAGAACCCACAAGAAAATAATTTTAAAAAAAAATACCATGGCTTGGGTCAGACACACCCTAGTCCTAAAAATGTCATTGTCCTCAACACTTTAGGGAGGTCTTGTCTAACTGGTTTACTCAATGCAAAATGTCATTTGCTCTTTTTACTGCTTCATTTATGAGCATTGATTGTATATCTAAGCAGACAAAGTCCTTGACAGCGTTAGTCTTGTCTCCATTAATCATATTGTTACTTTATGCTCCAATTATAGGATTTTTTTTTACATTGAGTTGTGATCCATACTGTAGAATTGATGCATTTGAATTATGGCATTGGCAGGGAACGTTGACTACACCATAGGCCCCAAAGGAATGAACAAATTGGTCTAAGAATGCTTCTTAGAAGCAAGGATGACAATAACTTGTCTGAAGTAGTGGAAAGGACTTGTTCCTGGGGAAGGACATTAAGTTGAACAACATAGAGGACCACCACAAAAAAGATGAAGACCCTCGACAAAGATGGCTACCACACTGTTTTTAAGCAGTGCAATAAGTGTTCTTAAATATTGCAAGGACAGTGCAAGGCTAGGTAGTCTTTGGTTCTGTTGTTCACAGGACTAAGACGGTCAGAACTAACTCAATGGCGCCTATCAACAACTGCAGCATTCATAAATTATATTGGTCTGTAGTTCACTCTTCGTGTACTTTATTTTTATGGATTTTGAATCAGGTTAATACTAAACTCATAAAAATTTTTAAAACTTTCTAGAAGCTATACAGCTGTTTGCTGTTATTTCTTTTTTATCTTTTTGGTAAAATTCACTGTTGAAAATATCTTGTTCTTCTGATCTTTTTTAGAAGTTGAACTACAAATTAATTGTCTTAATAATATGACTATCCAGGCTATCTATTTCATCTTGATTAAATTGTGGTAAATTTTTAGTTTTGAGGAATTGTTCTATTTCATTTAATCAATGTGTCTAGAGCTGTTCATAGTAAATAGTTATTATACTTATCAGGTCTAGAGTAGCTGCACCTATACTTGTAATTTGTATCCTCCCTTTCTTTCTTTGTCAATCTTGGTAAAGACTTACCACTTTTATGAATCTTTCCAGAAAGTTTGTTTTGGAGATTTTTTGTTTCCTCTATTTTTCCTGTATGAAGTTTCATTAAAATCTATGCTTTCTTTCCCCCCTTGCTTTGCCCTAATTTTCTATGAAAGCTTTCACTTTTTCTAAGTACTTAAAAGCAAAAACTCAAATTAATTGAGACCTTTTTGATTTTTTCTCAGGAATCTTTATGGCATTACTGATGATGCATTGATTAGGCCACTGACTGCAAGGTCATCAGTTTAAACTCAAAAGGAGAAAGATAAGACTTTCTGTCCCCATAAAGATTCTCAGTCTTAGAAGACTAAGGGGGCAGTTCCACTCTGTCCTACGGTGTTGTTCTACATTGAAATCAGCTTGATGGTAGTGGATTCGTCTTTTCTAAATAACCATTAATGGTCTAAATCTCCTTCTAAGAACAATTTTAGCTGTATTCTTCAAGTCTTGGTGTTGTACTTTCATGTATATAAAAACAGTTTAATACTGTTAAGACTTTCTTTTTGATCCATTGATTTTTTTGAAGTACGTTATTTAATTTCCAAGTGTTTTGATATTTTTCTATTATATTTTAAAATGGATTTTAATCTTAAATCCATATGGTCTGTAAACATACTTTATATAATGTCAAGTTTGTTAAAGTTTATATTGCTAATCTTGATGAGTGTTTGATGGTCTAATAATTGGGTTGTTTTTAAACTTGTAATATGTGCTTCCTTGTTCACTCATAAGGCTTCCTGGAAGAATATTACTCTACAGACCTTTCTTTCTTTTACCTAGAATATTCAGGATGTGAGGAGCGACGGTGAGGATGAAGAAGAAGAAGAGGAGGAAGAGGAAGAAGAAGAGGAAGAGCCCAAAGGCAAAGACTTAGACTATTTGAAGAACAACCTTGGGGACAACCAGAACCTCATTCCAAATGGTCAAGATGACTGTTAACTTGACCCCCTCATAGCTCCTGTGGTGCCGTGGGCTGCAACAGTTAAGGGAAGCCTGAAATACTCCCCTATTTATCACTGTGGCCCACCGGACCCACAGAGATCCCATAGTTCTCCCTTCCCTCCCTCTAGCCACTACTGTCCATCTTAACAAAATGTTGACTTTTGTTACAATGTTAAATAGATATCTCCATGGATTTTACTGCAGTCAGGACTCAGACTGGTCAACTATTTCAAAGATTTCTCCAGAGAACTGTTTCAGTTTCAAGTGTGTTCATTCATACATTTGGGACATTTGCCTTGTTCGGGAGCTCATGTTACTATTTTTCTCATTGACTTTCCCACCGTGCCTACCTTAGGGAGAGTTTGAGAGGTGCTAAATTAAATACATTTTTCTAGGTGTTTTGCCATGGAGCTAGCTCACATCCTAAGAATGCTATATGTGTTAATGGAATAGTGACCAAAGGACCAAAAACTGATTCCAGACGTCCAGCATTTGTGAGCTACGTTCTATCATGGGCATTCATTCTTTACTTCCTAAGCCTCAGTGCCTTCTCTATACATCGAAGCAATAATATTCACCCTATCTGTCTCACAGGACTGTAGGAAGGATCAGATGAGATTATAGAAGTGAAAACGCTTGCTGTATTTTGCCAACTGTAAGTTAGTATTACTGCTGGTAACACTTTTTCCAGCATGGTTTTAGCTGTTTGGGAGGAAGGTACCTGGCCAAGCTTGGTCCTAATTAGGCCTGGAGCAAAGACAGATCTTTCCTTTTAAATGTTTCTGGAGATAACTGAAAATATAGATGGCCAGGAGTCTGTTTCCATTTTTATTTGGTAATTATTTGTTTGCTAGTTTCCCTAGAGTCATATTCAAATATCCTTGGAGTTCTCCATAAATGCACAATAGCCAAAGGAAGAGAATTATAGGCCCCATTTTTCTGCTAGTCTTTTACTTTTCTCCTCTTTGAAAAGGAAGCTTTCTGCTTTTCCAGGAGCCACTTCTTTAAGCTAGCAGAGCTAGGCAGCTTCTCTAGAGACCATCTTGAGGCTTTTCTGGGGGGATCTGACCCAGCTCATGAAGTTCAAAGCGTCACCTCAGCAGCTTAAGCCACTGAGTGATGGGTGACACTCAGGGTAATGGGAGGAGCAGAAAGAGGAGTACTACATTATTTCATCTACACTACCCAGCCAAATCAGGATGCACATTTGTAAAGCGAAACAGAAAAGATCTGGATGGTACCACTAAAAACAACCAAAAGATGGACACAGGATTTCATGACCATTTGAGCTGCTTACCACCCTGGGAGGATTAGATAAAGACTGGAAGATCCCTTGCCAGATCTCTTTGCATTCTAGGAAAAAGGTGAGCTGGGAAGGTTTGAACACATCCTCCAGTGCTCTGGGAAGCCTTGATCCCGCCAGTGGACGTGTACATAGACAGGGAAACCTCCAAAGACCACTTGGTTTCTACTGCCTGTGGAGAAAAGAGCCTGCATCTTCCTTTTCTGCTTCACTCCTCCACCCGAGTCGAATAGCTTTTGAAAAGATGTTATATCTTCACCCAATTCTATTCTAGAGTCCAAATTATGGTGTCAAATAGAAGGAAGAACTGTTGGGCTTTGGGAAGCAAACATAAAGGCCCAACAAGTACAGGTGACAATTGCCATCTTGGACCAGAAGGGTACATTATAGAATAAGAATTTCTGAGGGTTTTTTTAAATAAAAAAAAATTTAAACCTTCAGACTAAGCAAAAGAACTTCAGATTTCCCTCCAATAAAATCTCTTTTTGAGGAATCCTTAGAACAGAAAAATGTCAACATTTTTTACATATCTTCTTTTTCTGAGTACACGTACATTTTATGTATAATGTGATATTGTAAGAAAACTTCCATTCATGTTAGGGCATGATGTTGATAGATCATTAATATTTTATTGTTGTTATTGTGGTGGAAGAAAGTTACATTAAGATTTTATTTTTACATTCCCAAGTAACAGACTTCTCTTTTTGTCTTGATTTACTCTTGCCTTGTATTGAAAAATTTGATTTAGTTGGTCTTTATGAATAACTTGCCAAAGGTTAAAAAATATTTTACTTACCACTCTGTCACCTGGGCCTTTTTGTTTGTTTGTTTGTTTGTTTCTCATTTGTCAAAAGTAAAATTGATATGACAGTTTCAACTATATTCAATGAAGCTTGAAACATTAAGGTACTTCTTAAGAAACATATGTATTTTTATAACATCCTTCAGGGTATTTGTGGATTTTTTGTTTTGTTTTTTAATTTACTCTTTCTACAAGAAATAAGGACTCAAGACTCGGCTAGACTGACTTTATAGAAAAAGCAATCTACAGTTCCATTCTGATGATAAAGAGTAACTTACAATAAAACAAAAATAAGAGTCTTGTGTGCATGATGATTGATCAAATTCAGCACAAACATTACTTGACTTTCTTGAGATAATTGATAATCTCATTCTGTAGAGGATACAATGATTAGGCCAGGTTGACTAGAGAAACAAATCCAGTGGCACTGATCTATGTAGGTGAAAGAGATGTATATGAAGAAGTGATGATATATCAAGAATGCATCCCTGTTCAGTTCAACCCAAGTCCATAATTCTAATACTAGGTCACCTAGTCACATGCAATGAGACTGAATGCAGGAAAGTCACAAGCCCATATGTCCAAAGTCATGCGGGTCCAAAATCAGCAGACAATGTCAGCTCTTAGGGTGGCCAGCAAACAGGAAGGTGAAGGGAGAGAGAGAGAGGCTGGCTTCCATAGAATTATATATTTTGGTCATATTTCCAAGTGTACTCTCATTTTATTTTGGATTAAATATTCATAATTTCCTGTTCTTATCTATAAGTGTTTAGGACTGCTTGTAGGGATGAAATGAAGTGGGGTCAAATAAAGCCCTTACTGCTCTTCAGAAGAGATGCAGATTTGGGCTGCTTGCCTCCTGACTGCAAAGCTAAACTCTACCCTTACACTGTTATGTATCTTCAAGTTGGCATATGCACTCCATCCTTCAGAACACAACTACACCATCCTTCAGAAATACCCTTCCCAAGAATTTCATAGGGAACCCTGAGGAGGACAGGGCTTGATTAGGTAAGGAGGGAAAAGGTTAGGCCTGGTTGGCAACCTCTGAGGTGGTTGGTTGAGTTTCTTGGCTATGTACAATGTTAGAGGAATGGATACAGAACTAGCATGTAGGCTGAGATGTAATGTGAATGATGCCATCTGGCGCTATGGGGAGTAACTGTAGAACTATTAAGAAAGAGGTCGTATTCAAAAGGTAGTTTTAGGACTTTTTTTGTTTAAAAAAAAGTAGCTTCAGGTAGTTTTAGGTAGTTTTTTGTTAAAGAAGCCCTGGTGCTACTGTGGGGCAGGTAAATTGGAAATTTACCAATCAGCTCAAACCTACCGAGGTCAAAAGATAGATCTTTCTGCTCCACTAAAATCTTGGAAACCCTAAATAGTGCACACCTAAGAGTGGAAATAGACTCAATGGCAGTGTGTCCAAAGCAGAGAAGGAAATATGACAGAGGTTGGAAATAAAGCTGGCTATCCATCAGAATGATCAAAAGAGCTTTTTAAAAATGCAGCTTACCTATTTCCTACTCCATATTTTGAGTCAAAATTTCTGCATTGATAACCCCAAATCTGCATATCTTCCGAAGACCAGTAAGGACTTCATTTGATCCCACTTCATTTCAACCCTACAAGCAGTCCTAAATACTTAGAAACAAGAATAGGAAATTACGAATATTTAATCCAAGAAAGAATAAGATAAGTAAAAATCCCACGATAATGTTAGCATGATTAATATGATAGAACATGTAAACCCACGTTTATCTATAATGTTATTCTCTTAATTATCTAGTGCTGCTATAACAAATACCACAGTGGGTGGCTTTAACAAAGACATTTATTTTTTCAGGTAATGAGATTCTCTTGTTGGCTCTGGGGATGATCTTTGTTTCTCATCAACTTCCTTTCCTCAGTTCCTTGGTGTTCACTGTGTGTGTCATCATAATTGGTGCTTCTTTCTTCACTGTGCCCTTGCTGGTGTTTTGTTTTTGTTTATAATACATCTCTGAGATGATGCTTCTGCCACATCCTACACTAATATTATCTCATTGGCATAAGAAAGTAAGTAAAAATATCAACATAGGAATGCACACACATGTGCAGGTGCTTGGGACCAGAACCACCTATTGAAGGGACAGGACACACACAAATCAATCCATAACACACACCAAATGTTAAAAAACGTCAGATTGGATTTTTAAACATGCTACCTCTAAGCAATGCAATACTGGGGGAGTCTGGAAAGATGAAAACATGAACAGATTTAAGATCTCACCCCTTTCCCCTCAAAACACTAATAAAAGTAATTGGAATCTCCTATTCAGCACTTTAAGACATCCTAAGTGGTAGATAAAGATCACTAGTAAGAAATAAAAACAAGGATAAATCATATGGGAGGAAAAATGCTTCTACTTCTACCGAGTCCTAATAGCGAAGCAGCCATCTGGCACCTCCACTTGGTGTACAGATATCCCAAAGACCAAGAAGAGCCCTGATCTCTCTCTCCCCAAAACCGAAGCACAGATATCCCAAGGAATCTGCCGAGGATGTGTCTCAAAGGACACAAAGATGACTCCAGTTGCCTGGCAGTTGCTTGCAGCTACCAGGCAATGCACATTTGGAAGAGCTCCTGATTTATGACCCCAGTTATAATAACACAGGACTCCTGGGTGAACTGTTTGAGGTGGCTCTATCTCCACTTCAAAAACAGATTGAATAGTGTGTGTTTTCATATTTTTCTGGGGGATTCTGAAAAACTGAAGCTGTAGCTTGAGCTAGAGATAAAACAGAGAGGGAGAGAGGGCAGCAATCAAAGTCTATCCCTGGTAGCCACTTAAGGGTTTTTTGTAGACATGTGCCCTGTCGAAAGGATCATATAATTTAAGAATTGAGAAAGCCAATGCATTGTAACATTACAATGTCCTTGCTTAAACAGAAGTCATAGGGACTCAGTTGTGTTGTTAGATGTCTGACATCAGGCTAGTTCTGACTCACAGCCACCCTCTGTCCTACAACAGAACAAACACTTCCCAGGCCTGCTCCATCCTTACGGTTGCTATGTTTAAACCCTGGTTGCCATCACTGTGTCCTTGAGCGTCTTTCTCGCTTCACTGCCCCCAACCAAGATCCCTATCCAGGGAGGGTCTCTCCTGATAACATACCCAAAGTCCCTTAGAAAGACTCTGGCCATTCTTTCTACTATGGAACATTCTGACTACTTCTTGCACGGCAGGTTTATTTGTTCTCCTGGCAGTGCATGCGACTTTCAATATCCTTCACAAATACTGTAATTAAAACGTATCAGTTCTCATCTGGTTTTGCTTTCACATTCATATGAGGATCAGACACACTTATGTCTTCAATATGACATCTTTGCTCTTTAAAACTTTTGTTTGCTTGTTTTTTTTGGGGGGGGGGGCATCACCACCCTCTGGCGGTCGTGGGAACTACCCAGCCATGCTCCTGGAGAGCCGCCGCTGGATTTGAACCGCCAAGCCTGTGTACCACATTCCCTCACTCAACCACTATGCCACTGGGGCTCAGTCCCTCTTTAAAACTTTTAAAGAGAGCTTGTGTAGCAGATTTTTCCAATGCAATCCTTGTTATGGTATTGTTCTTGTTAGGTCCCATCGAGTGGGTTTCACCTCACAGTGACTTAGAGGATTTTAGAAGAAGCATAAGAGAAGTCTCAACCTTCTAAATAAAGCTCATGGAATTGTGGGATAACATCACAAAAAGTAAGGTACACACCATGGAAATTCCAGAATAAGATGAGTAAAACATTTGAAAAAGAGTATTTGAAGAAATTATGATGGAAAACTTGCAGAATCTAATAAAAGATGTGAATCTGTAAAACCAAAAATTTCAATGAGTTACAAGTAAAACCGAGAGGTGTACCCTGCAACACATAATTGTCGTTAGGTGCACTTACCAGCCCCCGCTCATAGTGACACTCTGTATACCTGAACAAGACACTGCCCAGCCTTGCATCATTTTAATAATTGTTGAGTCCACTGTAATAGCCATTGTTTTGATCCACCACATCAAGGGTCATCCTTTCTTACTTCTTTTTTCAAAAATTTAATCATTTTATTGGGGGCTAGTACATCACTTATCACAATCCATACATACTTATTCTGTGCCAAGCACCTTCACATGCCTGGTGCCATCATCCTTGTCCAAATAACTGCTTTTCCAATTGAGCCCTTGACATCAACTTTTCATCCTTTCTCCTCCCTCCCCACTTCCTCGCCAACATTATGACTACTTGCAAGACAGATTTGTCTGTTCTCTTGGCAGCCCAGAGTGCATTCAATATTCTTCATCAGCACTACAATTTAAGTGCAACGCTTTCAGCGTGGTCTTCCTTATTCAGTATCCAATCAAGTATGCATGTTCAACATGCATATGATTGTGATTAAAAACGCTATCACTTAGGTTAAGTGCACCTTAGTCCTTGCTCTTCAATACTTTAAAGAGGTCTTGTACAGAAAATCTGCTCATTGTAATACTTCGTTTGATTTCTTTTTCTCTTCTTTTTAAAAAATAATTTTAGAACATTTCATACATCAACTGTATCATATTTGTACAGATGTTGCCATCATCATTTTCTAAACATTTCTTTTCTACTTGAGCCCTGGATATGAGCTCCTTTTCTCTGCTCCCCTCTTTGCCCCAACTCCCACCCCTGTGACCCCTTAAAATTCACAAATTATTATGAATTATATGTTTCCCTGTGCCCACGTTTCTGTTGTTCCTCCTAGGGGAGGCTTATGCACTGATCATTGTGGTAGGTTTCTTCTTCCTTCAATCTTCCACCCTCACTCCTCCCAACTTTCCTGGTATGCCACTCCCATTTCTGTTACTGAAGGCTTTATCTGACCTGGAATCCATGTGTCTAGAGCTCTTATCTGGACCAGTGTACCTGCTCCAGTCCAGCCAGAACTGAACAGCAGAAATGGGGTCATGATGGGGTGGTGGTGGTGGTGAGGAAGCTTCAAAGAACCAGTGGATTATTGAGTTTCATCAGTGATACACTGCACCCTAGTTGACTCAACCTTTCTTTCAACCCTTCTATGAGGGGATGTCCTATTAGCTACAGTTGGGTTTGGGGTCTTTGCTCCGACCCACCTTCATTTGATTTCTTGAATTCTTCCATGAGTATTTATTGTGGATCCCAGTAAGATAATATTTCTGACAACTTGAGTCTTTTATCTATTTAACATATAATTAGGTTCTTCAAAATTAAAACTGAGAGAATACTTAAAACAGTAAGAGAGAATCAAATAGCAACCCCAAATAAGATTTCTCTTCAGAAACTTTGGAGTTTAGAAGACAATGGAATGACATGTTTAAAGTGTTTAAGGAAAAAAACTATCAGCCAAGAATACTATATTTGCCAAAACAGTCCTTCAAACTTGAGGGTAAAATCAGGACATTCCACATAAACAAAAGTTCATGGCCACTAAACTGGCCATACAAGAATTACTAAAGGGAATACTTCAGATGAGAAAGCAAGGATGCTAGAAATTAACTTGAAATAATTTAGAAAATTTTTCATTAAAGATAATAGCATGGACATGTATTTGGTCAATTTAAAAGGAATTTTATACTTGATATTTTAAATTATTGTCCTTCATGCTTTATAATGTCAAAGACAAGAATTGTTCTAAATTTACATTAAAGGGTATATATAGATTATAGAATTTATTTATATATAAATTCATATTATTTATATAGAAATACTTATATTTCTATATAAATATTTATATTTAATAAATTTATATTATTTATATATCATTTAATTTATATGTAGATTATAAAAACAAAAAAGTGGAGAAATGGACAAATGATATAGATATTAAAATTTTGTATGTTATTGAAGTTAGCTTGGTATTGATTTCAAATAGGTAGTTATATATGCAAGAAGTTAAATGTAATTATCATAGTTACCATAAAGAAAATGCATAAAATACACATGAGAAAAGGAAAAAGGAAGAAAATTGGCTCAAAAAACCCCCAAAATATAAAAATGGAAAGTTTTAGAGGAAATGGACAAGAAGGGTATAACATTCACCAAAAATAACAGAAAATAATAATAACAGAAGTAAATATTTTCTTATTAGTAATGTGCAGGGAGGATAATAAAGGATTTAATGCTTTTATTGAAAGGTAAATAGTGAAAGAATAAATATTTTTTAAGACTTAACTGTATGCCATGTACAGAGAAATATTGTAGGCACATATAGAATGAAAGTGAAAGAAAGGAAAAAATTATTCCATGCAATCATAACCAAAAGACACCTAAATATGAATATCAAATTAAAATCTGTCATAAAAGACAAAGAAGAACATTATATTATGATAAAATTTCACTTCATTAACAAGTTATAACAATTATAAACATTATCTGTCCCTAACATTGAGTCCTAAAATAAAGGGACTGAGAGAATTGAAATGTGAAACAGCTATATGGAGATTTCAATATACCTTCAATAGTGAACAAAACACCTCAAAATTTTAGAAAACTATAAATTACTGAAAAAAATAAAAGACTTATCAGGGGAAGAATATTTCGTGCTTATGAACTGGAAGATTTAAATTAGTAATTTTTTTGCTCCCTCTCTAAATTAGTAATTAATATTTCAATACTAGCTAAAGCAATTTGTAGATTCAGTGTAGATCCCATCAAAATCTTCAAAGCCTTCTTGCAGCTATGACAAATTCAATCAATAAATTTATAGGGAGCAAAGCATTCTGAATAATCAGAACAATTTTTACAGAAGAACGAACAGGAATAACACATTTTGAGCTCAAAACATTACCAATAATACCAAAATTACAAGGGTCCAAAACACAAACCTTTAGATAATAGTCAAGCAGAAGTCATTTGTACCACCCAAGAAGATCCCATGAAGTTTAACGTCAAGGAAACCCTGTGACCCAGTTCTACTCTGTGGTTCAAAGGGTTTCCCTGAGTCAAGAATGATTTGAAGGCAACAGATTGTTTTTTCAGTTTAACCAGACTTATTAAGACAGTCAAAAACACTCAGTACTAAACATGAACAAACAAACAAAAACTGTCTGGCAAGAAGAACAACCAGAATATTCTTTAAAAGCAAGAGCAGGTAGATTTTGTCCTAAGTACTTTGGACTTGTTTCCAGAGACCAATCCCTGAAAAAGGACATCATGCTTGCTGGGTAGAGAGGTGGTGAAAAAGAGAGAGACCTTTGACAAGATGGAGTCATCCAGTAGCTGCCAGGAAAGGTTCTGTGTTAGGCTGGGTCAACTAGAGAGGATCCCAAACTTACATGGTCTCCTGTCCTCTTAAAAAAAAATTCCTCATGACCTCCCTAGCAATGAAAACTTTTTGTACTCCAGCCCAGCATCCAGGATAAAGTATAGGTATTGCTCTTACAATGCCCTTAGATCATTGCACACACCACTGGGGGGCAGTGGCACCCACTTTGGGAAACTAGAGAAACAAATCCAGTCTGTTTTGGGAAGCCCCTCATATTTAAATATCTATTTTGTCTTGTGTCTACTTTGACAAATATTTTCCTCGGAAATTGTACATTTTATTAAGTGCTTCAAAATTATTGGCATACTACAGTTGCTCACAATATTCTTTCATTTACTTACTGTTTCCTACATCTATAGGGATCTAGATTTCAGATTGGTTCTGTTTGTTGCTGTTGTTAGTTTCCATCAAGTTTGTTTGACTACAGTTATCCCCTTCAAAGTACACTTAATACATTTAATAAAGTACAGTTACTTAATCCACTACAGTGAATACATTTGTCAAATCTGCAATTCCATTCTAGGAAACATTTTTCAAACTCATCTGTTTGGATGGTTGACAACTCCTCCTTTACTTCTCCTACGTAGTCAAATGGCTCTCCTTTCATGAGCCTCTTCATTCACTAAAACAAAAAGAAATCACATGGAGTGAAGTCAGATGAGTAAGGTGTGTGGGGCAAGAGAGGCATGTGCTGTTTTTTGCCCCAACCTGGTGCACTGCAATGGCTGCGTGAGCAGGTGGTTTGTCATGGTGGCAAAATTGGTCCACTGTCAGCCCCAAATCAGGCCCTTTTTATGTTGTACACCGTTACGCCATTTTTTCAGAACCTCTACATAGAAAGCTTGATTACCAGTCTGGCCCAGTGGAACAAATTCCAAATACACTACAAACCTACATTTTCATCTGTTCAGGAAGTTGACAGACATCCATAATGAGGTTTGTCATCAATTGACATTTCACCTTTTTTGGAATGAGAAAGCAACTTGTACACTTGAGTTTTTCCCATAGCACTGTCCTTATAAGCAGTGAACAACATCACAACAGTTTCTGTGGCATTTTTCCAAGGCAGGAAACAAAATTTCACAGCTACATGCTTTTCTCTTAAATCAGCCATCACACACACACACACACACACACACACACACTCACCTCCCAAAGAAAACAAACAACAACAACAGCAACAACAAAAAACAAGGTTCGAGAGAAACTGCTTCATGAAAATATTCACTCTGACCAGAGAGAAACTTCCCACGTGACACCACTGGGTGCACTAACTCAGAGCAAGTTGCTCAGATGCTCATCTGGCAGGAAAAATGGATGCTCCACCCAGTGGAGGTATTTTCATTTTTTTGTGAGGGGATGTACTCCCTCAGAGTCCTCTTTTTAAAACTAAATTTACTCTGAAAAATGTTAAATCTCCCACATATACATAATAAAACACAGGTGGCTTATCTAGTGAATTCTGCATATACAAGAAAGAAATGACACAAGTACTACATGAACTTTTTCAAAGGAAAAAATAAAGGAATATTATCAAAGGTTTAACATTTTTTAAAAATAAACCGACACAGTCTAAGTGTCAATATTATCAGAAAATCCGAAGAAAGAGGGAAAGTATAAATTAAGTCATTTATTTGGGCTCAAAATCCATCAAACAAATTTGGTGATATACTGCTGTTGCTAGCGGTGGGTTAGCTGTTGTGTCAGTCCTCTTCAACTCAGAGCGGGCTTATGCAACAGAAAGAACCTTTGCTTGATCTTGCACCATCTTCCTGACTGTTGGTCTGCTGAAGTCCCTGGTGGCTATTGTGTCAATTCATGGCTTTTTTTCTTTTTTTGCACAGCTTCTTGTCTAATAGCAGGTGAACAAACACAATGACACGCATATGGCAGACACAGAGTTTAGATTCTTCCAGCTTTGAAGATACTTTTGCTTTCTTAGTCTCATCAAATCTAGTTTATTTCCTCACGTTAAAAGAAAATAACTTTAATTATAGAGGGTCTTTTCCTTACAGAATTTAATAGTACTTGTGTGTTCTTGATCCCGCACAGTGAGGTAGGTCTTCTAGGCAAACTAGAGCCTGAGACGCCTGTTTCTCAAGAATCATGTCTTCTCTATCACTTTACTGGGGAATATACTGTGCTGGATCCCCCGCAAACGTATTTCTCTCTGGAGAGCGTTGTGATTGGTGGAGAGTTCTTCTCTGTGATCAATGGGTGGAGTCAAGGAGGCAGTGACAACTCTTGGACAGCCATGATCTCAACAGCCAGGTCCACGCACAGTGGCACAGTGCGGACAGGAAGCCGGGACTGGAGGCAGACGGAGCCGGAGCCAGAGGGAGCTGGGAAGAGAAGGGCTCATGTCTTCTTTTCTTACCTTTTCACAGCTTCTCTATACTTTCCCAACCAAGATGTCTTCCTGATAGCATGTCCAAAGTGAGCAAATATCCCACTGTCCTCACTTCTAAGGAACGACTTGGTTGTATTTCAGCTAAGAGTTACTTTCTCATTCTTTTTTACAGTTCAAAGTACATTCAATATTCTTCACCTAGTGTATGGCAAACAAATTGGGTTTATTTAAAGAATTTTAGTCCTAAAAGGTATTTGAAAATCAATGTTAGGTACCATAGTTAAAGAATAACAGAAAAATTAGAAAACTATCTTTAAAAGTTACTGATTAAATTAGCAGTCTATTCATAAGCAGACAAATAGTTCTTAGCAAAGTAGGGAGGTGCTTCCTTAATATGCGAAATCACTTCTCCGTAAAACCTAAAGAAAACATGACAGGGGCTGAGCCCCGGTGGCGTAGTGGTTGTGTACAGGACTGCGGCCCACAGGGTTGGTGGTTCACATCTAGCAGCAGCTCTCCAGGAGCAAGGCTGGGCTTCTTACTCCCCCCAGGGCAGTGATGCCCCCCCAAAAAACATAACAGAATGATAAAATATTGACCAGTTTGTCCTGAAGGATGCGATTAAGATAAAGATGTCCAATATCTTCATGATGTCCATGATTCAAAATTGTCTTTCTCATATGATCCAATGTAATATTCAAAAAAATATGTAAAAATTAATGTAAAAATTGAAACTATTATTGAAGGTGTTGGTATCTGAGGGAAATTAAAAACAATTTCAGAAAAACTATCACAATAATTTTAGGAAGATTCTTGAAAACTGACTCAATACCTATATCCATTCACATTATTAGCAATTAGAAGATAAAATCTGAAAACAGAATTTAGAATAACATAAAAATATAATATATATGAATAAACTTAATGGAAAATCTCTCAATTTAAAAGCTATAAAATTGTAATTTAAATATTTTTATATTTAGACATATATGATTGTGGATAGGAATAACAAATATTTTGAGGATATTGTTTCCCTCAGTATTGAGTTATAGATAAAATAAAATTGTATTTAAAATCCAGAGAGAAAGAGAGAGAAGAAATGGATTTATATAAATATGCCAAGGAGCAAGTGTGGCTAAAAAAAATCTAAACAAAAATGAAGTGGAAGAAGTCATTTTACTAACAAATAGAATTATTTAGTCAATAAAAATATATTTTTATCTGTCAGTTTGTCATATGGTGATGGCTTGTGTGTATGACTTACTGTGTATGACTGTGCCACTCACTGGTAGGTATTTCAAGTGCCAGTGGGGTCATCTGAAATTAACAGATTTCAGCAGAGATTCCAGACCAAGAACAGTGAAGGAAGAAGGAATCAACTCCCCATGTTGGTTGAAGTAGGCATTGAAAACTTCATGCCAAGTTTAGAAACATTGTCAGATATTGAATTCCTAGTGGATGGAAGCAGAATATTGCCTGACATAGAACCAAAGAAGAGTTCCCTCAGATTAGACTTCTCCAAATGGAATACACAGAAATCAAATTTACTATAACTGTGAAAAGAGACAATGAAGAAGCTCAATATCAACAAAAGCTCAATAAAACCAGGCCAGGGTTTGACTTTGACATGAACCATGAATTGCTCTTATGTAAGTTCAGATTAAAGTTGAAGAAAATTAAAATAGGTCTATGAGAGCTAAAATATGACCTTGAGCCTATCCCTCCTGAATTTCAAGAACATCTTAAGGACACTTTTGACTCATTGAGCACCAGTGACAGTAAACCTGATGAGCTGTGGGAGGATCTCAAGAAGTTCATTCACAAAGAAAACAAAAGATCATTAAAAATGCAAGAACGAAAAGATCCCCGTGGATGTCAGAAGAAACTTTGAAACTTCCTCATACAAATAGAGTAGCAAAGCAAATAGAAGAAATCATGAAATCAAAGAGCTGAATAGAAAACTTCCAAGAGTAAATTGAGAAGACAAGTCACATATTATAATTAAATGTGTAAAGACCTAGAGTTAGAAAACCAAACAGGAAGAAAATGCTCCACATAAATTAAATAGAAAGAACTGAAGGAAAAATTGAAGCCTTAAATTCAATCTTGAAAGATTGTCTAGGCAAAACATTGAATGATGCAAGAAGCATTAAAAGAAAATAGACATAATATAAAGTCATTATACTCAAAAGAACTAGCCAGCATTCTACCATTTCAGGAGATAGCATATGAGCATGAACCAATGGTGCTGAAGAAAGAAATTCAAGCTGCACTGAAAGCATCAGCTCAAACCAAGTTTCAGGAATTGATGGAATACCAGTTGCAATGTTTCAACAGGCTGATGAAGCACTGGAAGCACTGTCAGGAAATTTGGAAAACAGCTAGCTACTTGGCCCAATTATTGGGAGAGAGTCATGACAAAGTGCTGAAAATATTGATATCACATTTAAGTAAACTTTTGCTGAAGATAACTCAGCAACAGTGGAGGCAGTATACTGACAGGGAGCTGCCAGAGCTTCATGCCAGATTCAGAAGATGATGTCAAACAAGCAATATCATTGCTGGCTTCAGATAAATCTAGGCTAAAAGTAAAGAATACCAGAAAGATGTTTATTTGTGCTTTATTGAGTATTCCAAGGGATTTGATTGTGTGGATCATAACAAACTTGAGAAGAAGGGGAATTCCAGAACACTTCATTGCACTCCTGCAGAACTTGTATATGGACCAAGAGACAGTTGTGGTAAAAGAACGAGGGAATACTGAATGATTTAAAATCTGGAAAGGTGTGTGTAAGGGTTATGTTCTCCCACCATACTTATTCAATTTGTTTGGTGAGCAAATAATCAGAGAAGCTGGATTAGATGAAGAAGAATGTGGTGAGAAGATTAAAAAGCTTATTAGCAACCTTTGGTATTCAGGTAACACAACCTTGCTTGCTGAAAGTGAGGAAGACAGATTTATAATTCCTCATGATGCTGCAAATAAGATGAGTGACATTAAGGCTTGCACGTTTTTGTGATGCTTCCTCCCAATTTTTTCTTTGGCAGTAGGTAGTCTAGTTGTTCTAAGAATGGGACAAAGGAGTGAGATGTTCAGCTGGTCTATGTCCTGGTGTTGGGTATCACCCACATGTCTTGTCCTCTTGAAACAGATTTGGCTTACCCACCAGGATCATTGTTGGGTGTCTGGTATGTGTGGCCATGTTTGCCTGGGGCTTTCTCTTTAAAAAGATGCAAGACTTAAACTGCTCAAATGTGTCAAAAGATTGGACGATGGTCAAAGTTCATTCAAGACTTTGTTTGTAATAATGTCCAGTTGATACACTAATTCTTTTTCCAACCATAAGGCACACCTGACCATAAGACAAACCCAGTTTTTAGAGCAGGAAAACAAGAAAAAATATTCTGAACCAAATAGTACCAGTATACTAAAATATTTATTAAGATAAAGCAAAATATGGTAAACAGCATAAACTCAACAGTGGGGTTAAGAACCATCATCACTTTCATTAACAAATAAAAGGAGGCATGTGCTGTGCTGATCATGTGACCTGATTGGCATGGAGACTCTAGGAGGCGGAATTTCCCCCAAACACACTGCAATCCATAGCATGCAAACAGCAGCGGGAAGTAAGCAAGCGTGTGGGATCATAAAGATATGTTCTGGGGTACCACACCTTTGGACTATAAGAAACACCTTCGTTCAACACCCCCAAGTTGAGAGGGGTAGTGCATCCTATGATTCAACAATTATGGTACTAATTCCAGATCATTTTAGGGTTGAAATCATCAAGGGGGAAGTGCTTCTTTCTAGAACAAAGATGGCTTTTTTCCATGTTGTCTAAGACAGCATACAAAAGCAAAGGGAGATATGTCCCAACTTTTAAAAGAGTGATTTTGCAAATTGATGCTAAATGGTGGGCACTGTTTGTCCTTGGTACTGAGGACATAATACTCCAAATTGTGGCTGGCTTTCATAAATGGTGCAATGTGAGCCTGAAATTGTGTAGCCATAGCATAGTTGAAGAGCACAAGCCAAGATTACCCTATAAAGTGGGAAGTGTTGGCAGTAGGACTGAGGTGACACAAGATCACTGGAGCTGAAACTTCTGTTTTAAAGCAAGTGAAGAGGAAAATTGGTGGGGCATTTGAACAGATTGCTTGATATGACATTGTTTAATGACAAAGACAACATGGCACTCCATGGTCACAAAGAAGAGGAATCTTGATTGAATAAAAGGAAACTTTCTTAGGATGCTTGAAATGCTTTCAAAATATGATGAAGTCATTAATAACACACAATGAGATTAAAACAGAGTATGTTTACATGCTTTTAAGGGATCAATCTCTTCTTTCACATCAAAAACTCACAATGTGTTTATAGATACCCTGGCAAGTCCTATAAAGTAGAAACCTGTCATGGACACAAAGTTTCTGAGATAATTGGGGGTTCTATTGAACCCCCACACCAGACTCACTGCCACTGGGGTCAATTTCCACTCACTGTGGCCCTATAGGACAGGGAGGCCTGCCCCTGTTTGTTTCAGCAACTGAAACTTTTTATAGAAGTAGAACACGTCATCCCTCTCCCTCAGAGTAGCTGATGATTTCAAATTACTGACCTGCAGATAGCAACCAATGTATGACCACTGTGCTACAAGGGATCTTGGTATGTTCAATAGTACACCTGATATAAGACTAGAAATAACAATGTGCAGCTATGATAATGGGTAGAATCCAGAGAAGGTACTTATCATTCCCGGTAGATGGGCCACTCTGCAGGATAAAGATGAGGCTTTCTACTCCAGCAAAATTTATAGCCGTGAACACCACTAGCGGCAGCTCTACTCTGTGCTCTACATAGGATGGCTATGAATTAGAACCCACCCCACAGCACAGCGAGTTTCATTTCCGTGGGGTGCTGCTGCACTTCTAGGATGGTGCACTTCAGGAAGTTAATCTTAACACAGCAGTACCTGCAGGCAAAGCACTTAACAAGGTGGTGACAAAAGGAGAGGGACTCGGGCTTTCTACATGCAGAGCATAGTCCCCTAGAGGAGCGTGCAATTGAGCAGGTGCTTTTATAATCAGGTGAATATGTCATTGTAGTGGAGAGAAGAGAAACAAGCGATACCGAACTCTCTCTGCAAGAATAAGAGGATGATGATTGAATGTATTGATTGCTTTCTCTCTGAAATCTAGATCAGATAAAGAGCCATCAAGGAAATTTGCAGCATAGTTTGTGGATGCCTAAATGAAGACACATATCTTCCACTGAAGATAACTTAAATGTACTCAATCTAAAAGTGACCACTTTCTACTACAATAGTCAATAATGAGCTTTTATAGAAATACAAAGGATGAGAAGACATCTGGAAGCAGTAGAGGCTGATCTGTAAAAAGCCAAAGATTGGGAAACAGTAAATATTTTGACACTCCTAGCTGAATGAGACTTCATAGAATCTTTCCTCACCTTTTCACTAAGCCTAAAATTATTTCTGACTATTTGTGTTTCTGTAGTTTATGTGAGAATTATTTTAATTGAAACTTATAAAGAACTATATGTGATCTACCATTGGATAGGCAAGCTTTCCAATATTACGATATCAACGGAAAGGGAATTGACAAAAGTTTTTTGAAAAAAATTTCTTTTGGGGAGCAACAAGTGAACTTAACCAATGGAAGGAAGGATGTAGGATACCTCGGGTGGCTTAATCAGGGGCAATGTAGCAGTGAGGAATTACTAAATCCAAATGAAGACTGAGCATGATGGTGGGGTATGAAGAAATAGAGGAGAGAACCAGGAAGCAAAAGGGCATTTATAGAGCCTAAATACATGCATGTACATATGTAAATATATATAGAGGAGAATAGAACTATTTACTCATATTTATATGTTAATAATTAAGGTTGCAGATGGACATTGGGCCTTGACTCAAGTACTGCCTCAACACAAGAACACTTTGTTCTAATAATCTAGCATTCTATGATGCTCACCTTCTTGATATGACCACTGAAGACAAAGCAAGTACATAAGCAAATGTGGTGAAGAGAGTGGATGATGTCCAGCTATCAAAAGATATAGCATCCTGGGTCTTAAAAATTTGAAGATAAACCAGCGGCCATTTCACCGAGAAACAGCAAAATCCACATGGAGAAAGCACGCCAGCCTGTGTGATCATGAAGTGTCGACGGAATTAGGTATCAGGCAT
This sequence comes from Nesogale talazaci, assembly GCA_004026705.1. Taxonomy (NCBI): domain Eukaryota; kingdom Metazoa; phylum Chordata; class Mammalia; order Afrosoricida; family Tenrecidae; genus Nesogale; species Nesogale talazaci. The sequence continues at coordinate 71,399 of PVJH01009559.1, forward strand.
CCAAGACCCAGAATAAAATTATACCCAATGTGAATTGGCAGGAGGGTCATGGAGTGGAGACCCCCATGACCATCTGTAGACAATTGGACATCTTCTCACACAGGGGTCACAGGGAAGAGATGAGCCAATCAGGGTGCAGTATAGATAGCACCAATGAAACACACAACTTTTCTCTAGTTCTTTTGTGCTTCTTTACCCCCACTATCAGGACCTCAATTCTACTTACAAATAGAATTAGACCAGAGCATGCACAAGAGCTGGAAACACAGGGAATCCAGGATCAATAAACCCCTCAGGGCCAACCATGAGAGTAGAGATACAAGGAGGATTAGGGGCGGTGGGGAGAGAAAGAGGAAATCATTCTCAAGGATCAAACTATAACCCCACCCCAAGGGGACAAATAGCGGAAAAGTGGGTGAGGGGTGACAGAGGATGATACAAGGTATGAAAGTAATAATCTATAGCTTATCAAGGGTTTGTGAGGGAGGAACAGTAGGAGAGGGAGGGTGCAGAAATGGGTAGCTGATACCAGGGGCTCAAGTGGGAAGAGAATGCTTTGAAAATGATGATGGCAGCATATGTGCAAATGTTCTTGACAAACTGGGTAAATGTATGGATTGTGATAAGTGATATAAGAGTCCCCAATAAAAGTATTTTCATTATTTTTATATATTTATAATTTCCTGATGTTTACTTTCTTTTAAAGAATTTATTAAGCTATAATTAATATTCTATAAAATTCAACCATCCAATCATTTCAATAAGGGTTGTGTAGTCATCATGACAATCAACTTTGGATTCTTTTTTCTTTCTTGTATCCATTGATGCTGACTCCCCATTCCCCTCTCCTCCTTCCATGCCTCCAGGCAATCACTAAAAGTTTTTTTGGATGAGGTGATTCACCAGTTCACAACTTTGAAGACCAGAAAGAAGGTTCCAATTTAGTAGAGAAGTTTTCTAGGTGGTGGGTCACTTTTACATATGCTCTTGTTTATTTTATAACATTATTTTATTTATAAATACATCCCCAGATTCTATATTACTTGGACTGTTATTGTTTACACAACCTTAATATTCTCTCCCAATGGTTTTACTGAGATGTAATTCACAAGCCATACACTTCCATACTTCAGTTTTATTTTAAAAGAGCTGTGTGTACACTACCAGAGTCAGTTCTACAACATCCTTCCCCTCTTGCATTCATTATCTGCTCCCTATTGTCTTCCAGTGCCCCCTTTCTGTATGGTTGGTACAACTACCTCACAAATTATTGTCTCTAAACATCTTCCCTGCCCTGTGCTTCATGTACTGAAAAACATGCCCCCAAAGTGAAAAAAGGAAATATACCTTTAAAAGAAAGACAAGACCAATTGTAATATTAAAATAAACTAGAGAAAAATGTCTGTCAAGAAAAAAATATCTTTTTCAGTAACAAGGTGGGAGTAAGAGGTCTGATAGGGATTGATCAAAAGTAATGTAACAAAGAGAAAATTGTCAAACCCAAATAGAGGCTGAGCATGATAGCAGAACAAGAAGAAAGTAAAAGAAAATAGAGGAAAGAACTGGGGAATAAAGGACATTTATAGAGATTTAAATACAGGCATGTACATAGGTACATATATTTACATATGATGATGGGGAAATAGACAAATATGCATATACTTATAGGGTTAATATTAGGACAGTATATGGGCAATAGGCCTCCACTGTCTTCCTGTGATGCTCACCTTCGCAACACGATCACTGAAGACAAATGTGTACATAAGTAAAGATGGTGAAGAAAGCTGATGGTGCCCAGCTATCAAAAGCCATAGCATCTGGGGTCTTAAAGGCTTGAAAGTAAACAAGCAGTCATTTAGCTCAGAAGCAACAAAGTCCACATGGAAGAAGCACAACAGCCTGTGTGACCATAAGGTGTCAAAGGGATCAGTTATCAGGTTTCAAGAACTAAAAATCATAACATTGCGCCCTCAGTTTCCTGATATGATCACTGACAACAAATGTGTGTATGAGCAAATGTGGTAAAGGAAGCTGATGGTACATGGCTATCAAAAGATATAGCATCTGGGGTCTTAAAGGCTTGCGTAAACCAGTGACCATCCAGCTCAGAAGCAACAAAGCCAACATGGAAGAAGCAAGCCAGCTTGTGTGACCACAAGGTGTTAAAGGGATAAGTAATCAGGCATCAAAGATATAAATTATACCATTAAATGAGGGTAAGCACAGATTGGCGACCCAAAGCTCATCAATAGGTGAAGCCACACCCTCTTACAGAGGGATTGCAGTGAGGAGTTGAGCCAGTCAAAGTACAGTGTGATAGCAATGAAATATGCAACTTTCCTCTACTTGTCAAAGGCTTCCTCCCACCCACTATCATAATCCCGATTCTACCAGACAAATCTAGCTAGAACAAGGGATGTACACTTGAGTCGGAAACATGGGGAATTTAGGATAGATTATCCCTGAGGACTAGTGGTGGGAGTGGTGATACTGGGACGGTGGGAGGATGGTGGAATAGAAAGGGGGAACCAATTTCAGGGATCTACACATAACCTCCTCTCTGGGGCATGGACAACAGGGAAGTGAGTGAAGGGACACATTGAACAATGTATGATATGAAAAAGTAATAAAAATTTGTAAATTATTAAGGGTTCAAGGGAGGAGGGGAGGGAAATATGAGGAGGTGGAACTGGGCACCTAAGTAGAGGGAGGACGTTTTGAGAGTGATGATGGCAACAAGTGTACAAATGTGGCCTGTATACAATTGATGTGTGTATGGATCGTGATGGGAGTTGTATGAACCCCCAATAAAATGATTCATTAAAAAAGGAGGGGGAAAGAGCAGCTTATACCAAGGGCTCAAGTAGAAAATATTTGGAAATGAAGATGACAACATGTGTACAAATATTCTTGATACAAATGATGTATTGCATGTTATAAGACCAGTAACAACCCTCAATAAAATCATTGAAAAAATTTTTAAATGGGTCATTTGCTATTCTCTTATTGAGCTATTATAGAATTCTACAAATGGTTGTAATTAGACTTTTGTGCTGCTGTGTCATTAGTAAAGATTCCACCACCACCCCCAGTCTGTGGGTCTCCTTTTACTCTTTTAATGCAGTCTTTGTGTGTGAATATGTGATTTATTTTTAATAGGTCCCAATCATCTATTTTGTCTTCCACTCTATGTTCTCCCTCTATTATGCTTGGTAGTCTAACATTTGTTAGACTTATGTGTGTTTCAATTTTATCTCAATAATCCTGATAGCTCTGAGATTTAGATTTAGGCTTAGTCCATCTTGAGTTCATTTTTTTATACATGGGGAGAAATATGTGGCCTGTTTCATATGGACAGCCAATTTATCCAACATTGCTTTTGATGGCTTTTGTCAATGATCAATCGCCTGTAGGTGGGTTTATTAGTGTCTGGGTTTTCTGCTCTTTTCTGTCTTTCCATGTATCTATCATTATACCAGTACCAAACTGTTTCAACTACTGTGGCTATGAAGTAGATTTTTAGGTCAGGCAGTGTGAAGTGTCTTACTTGGTCCTACTTTTTTTGTTTGTGTAGCATCACTGCCCTGGTAGAAGTCGGAAGCCCAGCCTTACTCCTGGAGAGCTGCTGCTGGATTTGAACTGTGGGCCACAGTCCCGCACACAACCACTAGGCCACCAGGGCTCAGCCTTGGTGCTACTTTTTGAGAAGTTCTTTGCTTATCTTGGGTTTCGTTCCTCTCCATATGAAGTTGATCATTACTTTTTCCATTTCTTTAAAGAATGGACTTGGGATTCGAATGGAAATTGCATTGAATATGTAAATTGCTTTAGGTAGTATTGACATTTTCACAATAGGAAGTCTGTCTGTCCTCGAACACAGAACATTCTTTCATTTATGTAGGTATTTTTTGGTTTCTTGTAATAGTGTTCTGTAGTTTTCTCTGTGTAGGTCTTTTGTTTCATTGGTTAGGTTTGTCCCTAAGTATTTCATCTTTTGGGTCATTATTATAAATATTATTTCCTTAGTTTTTTTTCATAGCTCTCTTTACTGGTATACAGGATTCCAATTGATTTCTCCTTGTCAATTTTGTATTCTGATACTGTCTTAAAGTCTTTGATTGTTTCCAGCAGGCATTTTGTGGAGACTTTTGGGTTCTTGGTATATAAAATGAGGGAGCTCTGTGGTGTAGTGGTTATACACTGGGCTGTGATGCTCAAGGTCAACAGTTTAAAACCACCTGCCAATCCTTGAGTGAGAAACTGAGCATTCTATTGCCATAAACACTTACAGCCTGGAAAACCCACAGGGATGACTATAAGCCAGCAATGACTTGATTGCCGTGTGTGTGTGTGTGTGTTTGTGTGTATGTACTCATATTTTCTGCAGATATCAAGAGTTTCATTTCTTCTTCACCTATTCATATTTCTTGGTTTCTTTTAAAAATCATTTTATTTGGTGCTCATACAGCTCTAATCACATTTATACACACATACTTTGTGTCAGTATTTACATCTTTTTGGAGAGGGGTTGTACAACTCTTATCACAATCCATACATCCATACATTGTATCAGGCATATTTATATATTTGTTGCCCTCATCTTCTCAAAACATTTGCTTTCTACTTGAGCCCTTGGTATCAGCTCCTCATTTTCCCCTCCTTCCCTGCTCCCCTCCCCTCATGAGCCCCTGATAACTTATAAATTATTGCTATTCTGCCATATTTTACACTGTCTGATGTCTCCCGTCACTCATTTTCCTGCTGTCCATCCCCTAGGGAGGAGGGTGTATGTAGATCCTTGTACTTGATTCCCACTTTATGCCTCACCCTCCTCTTACCCTCCTGGTATCAACATTCTCAGCACTGGTCCTGGAGGAATGAATCATCTGTCCTGGATCCTCTTGATTTCCTTTTGCCTCCTGATGGTTCTGGTTAAGGTTTATAGTATGATGCTTAATGATCTGTAAGAGTGGCTGCAAGGGACATTTTTGTCTATTCCTAGTTTTCAGAGAAAATATTTCTAGTTTTTCCCCAGGGATCATGATGCTGGCTCTTGGTCTCTTTTTTATATTGCTTTTCTTATGCTGAGAAATCTCCCTTTTATTCTTATTTTATTGAGTTTTTTAAAATCAGGAATGGATGTTAGATCTTGTTAAATACCTTTTCTGCATCTATTGATATGATCATGTAAGTTGACTATAAGCTTAGCTTATGTGATGGATTATATTGAGGTCTTTTTTGGGGGGGCATCACTGCCCTCTGGTGGAGTAGGAGGCCCAGTCTTGCTCCTGGAGAGTTGCTGCTGCTAGATTTGAACTGCCAATCCAATGGGATGCGGTCCCACACACAACCACTCCGCTACCGGGGCTCAGCCCTTATATTGAGTTTTTTGAAATGTTGTATCAACCTTGCATACCTTGTATGAATTCCATTTGGTAATGTCGAATTATTTAGTGTATGCTTATGATATCATTCAAAATATATTAATTTTGCTAGTTACTTTTATCTCTAATACTGCCAATACTTCAAGTATATACTAGAGTTATGATTTATAAGTAGCATTAATACAAAAATTGTAATAAAACATTACTAAAGGTTCTGTACGGTTTATGATAGGAGGAGGCCCATAGAGGAATGACACAGTGAGTTACTGCATGGATCGACACCATTGCTGGTCAGTCCAGGGAGCACAAACTCACTCTCCCTCCCTTTTCCACCTCAAGTGAATATTATTAATCCAATTTTATCCACAAGAAAATAGCTTCCAGAGATAAAGTAGCTTACCAAGGTCACATGGCTATCAAGGGACATCATAAGGACAGAAGAAGGACTTCTGCCCTGTCTGCTAAGAGAATGGACAAATGTTCCTGTGATAACAAGCTCTAAACAAAGGACCTTGTGAGAACAGGCTTGTTCAACACCTTAACCTTGAAGCCAAGAGCTAATGAACATCATGTTAAAAACCTACCTGGAGATATAACTGGAACATGCTAACTCAGAGCAACAGAGAAAATATTGAAAGAAACTCTAGAAAAGATTCAAGAATGAACTGAGAAACTAAGAAATAGCCTTACTATCTGCAGAACAATAGACCCTGCCTTCTTTGAAAATGTCATTAAAAAAACTAGATGGGATTCCCTAGACAGTGTCCATTGTCAACTCCAAAGGGGGGACTAATAAGCCCACCACCACTTCTATAGGCTCTAATTGAATGAAAGAGACCTAACATGAGTTGAATCAATCAATGTTCAATCAAGAAAACAGAAATAATACTAGGTTTTCAAATGGAGGGGAATTGGTTATATAGGTGTTACAAGGACTTTAAAGCCGTCAAGAAGAAACATTGAGTTACTTTGAGACAATAAATGTAGGAATCATCCAGCCATTTCAATGGGTAGCAAATGGCAAAGAACTGATAGTTTTGAATGAAGTAATCTAAACTGTACTGAAGGAATTAATGAAGAAAAAGCTCCAGGAATTGATGGAATACTAATTTTAATAATTGGGCACAGTGCTGGAAGTATTCACTAGTCTATGGCAAAAAATTGGATGACAGCTACACGGCCAAGTGACTACAGGCATTCCATATCAGTGTACATTCCAAAGAAAATTGACCCCAAAGAATGTGGAAATTATCAACCAATATTATTCTTATAAAAAGCAAGAAAAAATTTACTGAGGATAATGCAACAACTTTTGCAGCAATCCACCAAAAAAAAAAAAATTCAAGCTGGACTCAGAAGAGAATTTGGACAGAGTAGTGTGACAATCATTCATTTGCATCAATTCTTTTTTTTCCCAATCATTTTATTGGGGGCTCATACATCGTTTTTCACAATATATAAATAAGCATACTCATCAAGCACCCTCTCATGTCCACTTCTATTATTGTTCTCCAATCGTCCACCTTTTGCCTTAAGCCCCTAGTATCGGCTTTTCCATTCCTTCCCCTCTTCCCCTGGTCTCTCCTCCCCTCCAACCCTCAATACTTTATACATTGTTATTGTTTTGTCATATCATACAC
>PVJH01009560.1:0-78387 GCA_004026705.1 Nesogale talazaci
AAGTTGTGATGTGAACCTTCATGTTGGCCACTGTTCACTCAAGTTCCTGGCGTGGGTGCAGCAAACCTCGAGCTTTATACCTTTGCTCGTGACTTGGGTTGATGAACATAATTGTTGGCCCACTTAAAATTTGTGCAATACTATGTCATGAAGAGATTGAGTTATCAATAAAAAATGTGGCTTCTTGGTGATCGTGAAATTGCCTTTTTGTTGTTTTTGAAGGGAGAGGGATTGTAGTCAAACCATGCAGGAGGAGGAGGCAAACAGTCACGTAGACCCTGAGCTCAGGGCAGTCCCAGGTGTGACAGTAGAACTGCACCACTGCATTTTCTGTAACTGACTTCAGAAGTAGATCACCAATTAGGCCTCAATTTCAAGGTGCCCTCAAGTGGCTGTAAATAAACCTACCTATCACAGTACTGAACACTTCAGATTTGCACCACTTGGGAACTCTCGGGAGCAGCTGTTGATCTCTATGTCTAGTGGACTCAGACCGTAAAGGCAGAGGACAACTGCCTCTTAGGATTTCCATCTGTGGGGTGGCTGGTGGGCTTGAACCAAAAACCTTTAGAATTATTCTAGCTTTATTATTCTAGCCAGTTCTGTTGCATGCAGTGCTTTCTAGTTTCTGCCTTCATGTAACCCCTAGGGAGAATCATTTCAAATGCCTTCAAGAATTATCCTTTCTTTCACATTCCCTTTCCCTTGTTTCACTACAGACTTCATCCATCCAGCCTGCTTCCTCTGGCTTCCCACCCTGCTCCTGCTCTCTTTATGGTTCTCCTACATCCTGGACCTCGTGAACTAGCCAGGCCCAGCTTTATAAAGCCCATTCCTGTAAGCTCTCAGGGCTCAAATTATTAGTAAACAGCCTATTTTACATTGTCTCTAGGGCTCCTTGAAGACAGAGTCGAGGTCAGCAGATGAGACATTGAAGATTATCGATGTGGTGTGTGGTGTTAAATAACCTTTGCGGCATATTTACCCTGTGCCAGAAACTCTTCTGTCTTCACAACGGTCTTAGCAAGTTGATCTGTCTGCTATCTTTTCCTAAGTTTGGCCTTAGGAAATATGTTGCCAAAGTTTGCACAATGTGATCAAGGTTGCATCCCAATCTTTGTGTTCCCAATGGTTCTGTGGCCCTGCACACTCCGAGAACTGAGGGGGGCAGGCAGAGATGTACACATCAAAAATGGTTTGCGAAGAAGGGAGATGAGTCCGCAGAGGTTTGAGACAATACAGCATATGTAGGAGCTGAAACTTTCTGACATGGGAAAAGCAGCACTTCAGTCAGATGGTCCCACTATGTTTGAGCCACTCTTCATCCCTAGGAAATGATTGCATGGAGGTTTGCTGCCCTGGCTGCACTACAAACTGTGGAGTAGCTGGGATAATAGGAAGAATGGGAGGGAACTCGAAGAACCTCCAATTGCACATGAGGAAGGAGACAGTGAGAGGCTGATTTGGAAGGTGAATCAGCTGGACTGAAGCAACTGGCCTAAGACAGTTCTTGTGCAGCTTTGGCTAGGAGCACCCTCAGTAATACTTGTACGCAGTGGTTCTTGGGTATTTATCTCCACAAAAGTTTCTTAGGGCACTAGTTCTAATGCATCTTTGCTTGCATAGCACCGGGCATTTTGAGTAGATTTTGGCAAATTGACTATAGTGAGCCTGTCAATGATATGCTGTACAAGCTAGAGCCACAGCTAGGAAGGTTTGATATATTCTGCCTCATACTCCTTTTGATCCAAGCTCTGCTCCCACACCAGAGGAGTGCATGAGGTTCCTGTGTGTTACGGAGGTATGCCCGCCTCTGGAAGGGGCCAACAGCCCAGTCACATCTGCTTGTTCATATGATCAGCTTAGAAAGCCACTGTTCCACATGAAGAGGAATGGCTTGACTTGAGGTGACAGTAAGTACTCCATGGAGAATTTGAGGAGGCCAGCCAGGCTTCAGTGCAGCACCTCCTAATTCATCTGCAATTGGACAAGAGAAAACGTGTTTATCCTTAAACAGGAAGTAAAGCTGCCTTAGAAAACTACCTACAAGATCAAATATTCCTACAAGACCTCTAGTCTTTCCTGGGTTCATTCGACAGGAAATGATTGAACAAATAGCCTTGCCTGTTTTCATGTTGAGATTTCAGGAAACAGAAATGTGTGACTTAGGCTGCCTAATAATTCCCACACCATCTAACAGGTGCAAAGGCCTTCCTAGCCTCCAAATTCTCTCCCTCTGTTTGACCCCTTTGGGCCTCAAGAGATGGCTTGGTCTGCAAGATGCTAAGATGGAATGAGGAGTGCTGGAGTGCAAATATTTGAAGATTGGAATCCTGGCGCTCACTTTGTAGCCATCTGCTGTAGGATAGGTTAGTTCATTTCTCTAAGCTCATTTTCCCTTCTATAGAATAATCAGAATTTAGGGAAGTTTGATGCGCTAACAACCCATACAAGGCTAACTAGAAAGTGTTGCTACTAGAGTTTCAGTTCGCGTATGAATCATTTTATTCCACACAAAAAGTATTTGAGTATGTCTCGGGATGGCTACAGACCTTATCTCTTATATGCTTGCCTTTGTCTCACTGTAGAGCGCGTTCAAAAAGAGAGGTCTAACAGTGACTTCTGAGATCTGCTAAGGTAGTTAGATTCAAAGCCAGGTTAATTTCTGGGGGGAATCCAGAAGGGTAAATTAGATAAGGTCCTAAATTGTCATAAAGGACATAAGGTAGTCATGGAAGTGTATTAGGAAGAAATGTTAAGAAAATTGAAAACTCATTGGTGAGAAAAGACCAACAAAGTTACGCTGAGCAATTATCATTCATTGATGTTGCTTAGCATTCCATTTTTCATATCCTTTATATATGTATTCTTCCATTGGTGGTCATTTAGGTTCCCATGGTTTTTTATTGTGAATGATGCTGCTATGAACAGGGGTGTGCACATATTTTCCATGTCACACATTTTATTTCTCTCGGATATATATAATATTTTTTAAATTATTTTATTGGAGGGTCGTACTCTTATCACAATCCATACATCCATCCATTCTCTCAAGCATATTTGTACATTGTTGCTATCATTCTCAAAGCATTTTCTTTCTACTTGAGTCCTTGGTATCAGCTCCTCATTTTTTCCTCTTCCTCCCCACCTCCGCCCCCATGAACCCTTGATAATTTATAAATATTATTTTGCCATATATTATCTGATGTCTCCCTTCACCCACTTTGCAGGTGTCCATCCCCCAGGGAGGAATTTATGTGTAGATCCTTGTAATTAGTTCCCCCTTTCTACCCCACCTTCCCTTCACCCTTCCAGTATTGCCATTCTCACCACTGGCACCACTGGTCCTGAAGGGTTCATCTGTCTTGGATTTCCTGTGTTTCCAATTCCTATCTGTACCAGTGTACATCCTCTGGTCTAGCCAGATTTGTAAGCTAGAACTGGGATCATGATAGGGGGGGGGGGGGGGGAGGAAGTATTTAAAAACTACTATGTTTAAAAAGTTGTATGTTTCAGTCAAGCTAATTTGGTGCTGCAAAAGATTTTTTAATTTCCTCATTATTCAATACTTAATCCATTCTTTCTAACAACTAACTCATTCCCTAATTATGACAGAACTTTTTTTTTAGAACTTTTTGAGACTCTGAAGATTCAAGAGTTGAGAAAACCACTAAGGTTTTTAGATCCCACAAATGGGATTTACTAAAAATCAGCATCAACAAAAAAAATTTGGTGAGAAATTAATGTTTGCCTTCATGCACTCATAATTCTCAATCCTTTGAAAGCAGATCAAAACATTTGCAATAAGTTGGGTGGCTCACCAGATGATTCTTAAAGTCATTTTAATCAGTGATTGAGTGGACTTACCAGCTATTTCAGAAGAAATTGATACATAATAACAAAGTAGAGTAAGATAAGATTTCAGCATTTCTACCATTTCATAATTCTTGGAAATTTCCTCTTTAATAGATAATCTTTTCCCCGCAGAAGAATTTACCTCAGAGGACAGCAGTGAAGCTACAGCTCAGGGAGGGGGCCATGGCTGATCAGAGCTCACAGGAGCAAATAAAGGGGGAAGAGAGAGTGGAGCATATCCTGGCCCACCAAGCCTTGAGGATATCCCTCCTCAGAGCAGTCAATGCACAGAGAGGACCATATGGCGTGCCCTACGACAAGACATAACATCCGTCGCTGGCCCGTAGCCCAACAGATAGCAACACTGAAGACACTGGGAATTGTGCCTGATCTGACCCCACCACACCGTAGCAAAACACTAAAGGCATGCAACAGAACAGGAAGAGGAGCAGAGTGAGGAAGTCCTGAGCGAATACCAAAATTAGACTTTGGGGCCAAGGCATGACACCCCATCGGATTCAACCATAAAATACACCTAAAGGTCAACAGACAAACCCTGAACTATTTACAGGCTTTCCTTTCTTGTTGTTAACTCGGTTTTTGTTGTTTTGTTGCTTGTTTTGCTCTATCTGTTTTTTTGTGCACATTATCTCTGCAGGTCTATATAGACAAGATAGGCTAGGAAAACAATTTGGGAGAGCAAACAATGGGACTAAAGTTTTTTGGGGGGCATCGAAGAGGGGGGGAGGTCAAGGAAAGGAGGTGGGTGTTGAAAAAGTCAAGGACAAGGGAACAACAAGCGATCCAAAATCGATGACGAGGAGGGTGTAGGAGGCCAGCAGGGTTGATCAAGGGCAACGTAACCAAGAGGAATTACTGAAACCCAAATGAAGGCTGAGCATTATCGTGGAACAAGAGGAAAGTAAAAGGAAGTAGAGGAAAGAACTAGGAGAAAAAGAGCATTTATAGAAGTCTTAACAGCATGTACATATGTAAATATATTTACATATTATAGTGAAATATAGCTCTGCATATATTTATAGGTTTATTATTAAGACAGCAGATGGACATTGGGCCTTTACTCAAGTACTCGCTCAATGCAAGAACACTTTGTTCTATTAAACTGGCATTCCATGATGCTCACCTTTCTGACATGATCACTGAAGACAAAATGGGTCCATAAGCAAATATAGTGAAGAAAACCGATGGTGTCCAGCTATCAAATGATATAGCATCTTGGGTCTTAAAGGCTTTAAGATAAAAAAGCGGCCATCTAGCTGAGAAGCAACAAAGTCCACTTGGAAGAAGCATATCAGCCTATGTGATCATGAGGTGTCAATGGAATAAGGTATCAAGCATCAAAGAACAAAAAATCTTATTATTGTGAATGAGGGGTAATACAGAGTGGAGACCCAAAGCTTACCTGCAGGCAACTGGACATTCCCTTACTGAAGGGTCTGTGAGGGAAAGATTAGCCAGTCAGAGTGCAGTATAGCAATGATGAAACTTAAACTTTCCTTTAGTTCTTAAAATGTTTCCTCCACACCCCCACCCCTCACTATGATGATCCCAATTCTACCATTCAAATCCAGTTTCAATTCAAGGATGTACACTGGTACAGATAAGAATCAGAAACAGAAGGAATCCAGGACAGATAAACCCCTCAGGACCAATAATGAGAGTAGTGATACCAGGAGGAAAGGGGAAAGTGGGGGAGAAAAGGGGAACTGATCGCAGGATTGACATATGACCCCCTTCCTGGAGGATGGACAAGAGAAAAGTGAGTGAAGGGAGACGTCGGACAGTGTAAGACATGACAAAATAAAGATTTATAAATTATCAAGGGTTCGTGAGGGAAGGGTCTGTGGGGAAAGATGGGGGGAAATGAGCTGATGCCAAGGCCTTAAGTAGAAAGCAAATGTTTTGAGAATGATGAGGGCGACAAATGTGCTTGACATATGATAGATTGTGATGAATTGTATGAGCCCCCAAGAAAATGATTTTTTTAGAGAGTTACAGGGGTAAAAATCTAGATTGCTTTTGGAATGTATGCTACTTTGCTTACAACATAGCTAATTTTTATATCTGTTACTCAAAAATACTACAAAAATTTTTTAAATGGGTATTTTTTCTTACCTTTTAGAGGAAAACAACCATTGTAACAAATCAATACTAAAAAGGAAAGATAGTTGCAGGTCATAGTAATTAATAGCAAATTATACATTAAAATAGTTGAAATGTTTTGTTATATCTATGTCTTACCACAATAAAAACTAAAATTCCACAAGAGCAACAACTTACGCATGTCAACACAACTGGAAAGGCCACTTAGCCCGGCACCTCCTTGCCTGCAACCAAATGACTTAATTTCACTCTTGATAACCAAAATGCATCCTCTGCCTCCTGATAGGTGAGGATGAGTCTTCATTGTCCTTCAGAACCTTAGTTCCAATAAGAACTAAGAAAGAGATTCTTATACAAGATCAATTATTCACAGTGGCTCTGTTCGGGTTCAGAAGTGGCTTTTTTTTTTTAAGATCATTTTAATGGAACCTATTACAACTCTTGGGACAAGTCATACATCAATTGTATCCAACACATTAGTACATATATTGCCATCATTTCTTCTAGATATTTACTTTCCATTGAGCCCTTGGGATCAGTTTCTTTTTTTCTCTTCCCACCTTCATGGCCCTTTGATAGGTTAATAGCTAGCTATTATTTTTGTATCTCACCATGATTGCTCTCTTCCCCTTTAGTTTCTCTTGTTCTTCTCCCTGGATGGGGTTGTGTGGTTATTTGCCTTTCGTTGTGATCAGTACACCCTTCCTCCCCACTTCCCCCTAATCTTTTGGTGCTGATATTCCTGTTCCTGGGTTCCATGTGTCATGAGCTTTATTTCTTGCCTATACCAATTTACATGTCCCCTTCTAGTCCAGAGAGGGGAGCAGCACTGGGGTCATGATAGTGGGAGATGAGGAGGCCTCCAGGGATCAGAGGTACATTGCAGGAGCCATCATTCTACTGCATCCTAATTAAATCATCCCCTTCTTGCGACCCCTCTGTGGGGGCATGTTCCCTTGGCCACAGATCGGCTTTGGGTCTCCCCTCCAAGCCCTCTCATTCTCACCAACACATCTTTTTGTTTGTTTGTTGTTTGTTGTGAATCTTCTGATGCCTGTTACCCAGTCCCAATGATACCTCATGATCACACTGACTGGTGTGCTTCTTCTATGTGGGCTTCTTGCTTCACTGTTGAATGGCTGCTTGTTTAACTTCAAGCTTTTCAGATCCCAGATGCTATCTCTTTTAAAGAAGTGGCTTCATTTAGCTGATAAATTGTATGGCAATCCTTCTGAAAACTGCATCGTTATCAACATGCATACCAGCTTTTCTGTATCTGCTGAATTCTATTTAAAAATAGAAACTCTCAATTACCCAGGTTCCATTCTAGAGAAAGGGTTCCTTCAACAAAACTTTCTGTGATTGCTGCAAGGATTCCTGAGTTTCCAGAGGTGGCTGCACAGCTCGAGATGGAATATGTTGATGGCCATGCGACCCCAAACCTGTTTTGAATATTGAATTTGTCAGGAATTCTTTTTTTTTTCTTTTCGCTTTTGACATATTCTGATGACATACATTTCAATGCCTTAAGCAAATTAAAGCGTCGTGCAATCATCACAATCCATTTTAGAATGTGTTCACCATTCTTGTGCGTATTATTATTATTAACTCTCCATCTCCCCTCAACCTTGCCCACTACAACTCCAGGGAACTCTATCCAGTTATTGTATCTATAGGTTTAGCCTGTATTTCATATAAAGAAACATACACACACACACCTCCCCCCACCAATTACAAAATAAAATGCAGACCTCAAACCAAAAGGAATAAACAAAAAATACTAACCCAATTTTAAGCTGGGTCAGAAGGGAGAACAAATGATAAGCTGTTACATTTTAACCTGGGAAACATAATCCACTTTTCAATGTATTCTGTCAGATAGCAAGGCTATTACATCCTTGGTCAATGGTCAGAGGTGTGTTAGTCTGCATAGACTAGAGAAACAAATTCATAGACACTCATAAGTAGATAAGAAATAGGTTTATATACAAGAGCAATTGAACATTGAGAAAATAATCCAGCTTAGTCCAGATGAAATCTGTAAGACTGATATTAGCCCATATGTCCAATACCCATCTATGAAGTGCTCTTCAGACTCATGGCATACATGTAATGATGCCGATTGCAGGAGGATCACAAGCCAGTGGGCTAGAAATCATGTGGATCCAGGGCATTGTAAGCATCCCAGTCTTGACAGGGTCTCTACATGGCTCCTCCAGCTCCAGAGGTCTGTTTACATCAGGGTAGCTCAATGTGGCTTCTCCAGCTCTCATGGCATAGTGCTCAGGGAGTGAACAGAAAGACAGTGTCTCCTGCCTTCAAGGAGGAAATACAGGAATTATTAGAATTCTCAGGGGAAGGCCATTCCCACACAGAGGCCTCATTGGCTATCATCCGATTGACAAAGACTCTACCTCTCTCAAGTCCCAAAATGACACCAAAATATGTACCTACCACAAAGGGGACTCCAGAGGCTTAAATATGGACATGCTGGGCTGAGCCCCAGTGGCGTAGTGGTTGTGCCCACTGGGCCCACTGGGATGGAGGTTCAATTCCAGCAGCGGCTCCATAGGAGCAAAGGCTGAGCCTCCTACTCCCACCACCAGAGGGCAATGATGCCCAAAAAACAAAAAAAAGACATGCTACCAATGGATTATGATTGCACTGTCATCCATAACCTGAAAACCAGGTGCTCAGAATTTAAACTCAAATAGGCTTCTCAAGTCTTGGATTTTATTATTCACAATCGTTGTAAATAATACACACAGGCTGGTGTGTTTCTTTGGTGTGGACTTAGTTGTCATCTCACTTAAATGATTGCTTGTTTTAAAGACAGTCCTTTAAGACCTCAGACATTATTCTTTCTGATAGCCAGGGATCATCTGATTTCTTCACACTTTTCTATCAAATCTTCTACCTCTGTTTTTCCAGGCATGTGTGGGGAGCATAGACTTATCTCCTAGATGTTGAAAATGATTTATACTCAACCATTCTCTGTCACTTTGTTGTTCTTTTTAGTGGCTTACATGTTCTGTGATGCTATAAGCTATACCACTGGTATTTCAAATGCCAGCAGGATCACCCAGGGGGAACAGGCTTCATTGGAGCTTTCAGTCTAAGAATAGATTACGAAAAAGGAATAAGTTTTCCAGTTTTGAGGGATTAGCCACAAAAAATCTTAGGATTTTTTAACTGCAGGATACTCTCAGATGGAATGCTTGAAAAAGAGCCCCTCTGGTTGGAAAAGACTCAAAATGTGACTGAGGAGGAGTTGCCTCCTCAGCGTAGAGTTGACTTGAATGGCGTGGATGCAGTAAAGCTTTGGGCACATCCATGTGCTCATGGATCAGGACACAAAATGAGAATACAGACGTCCATTAATTATCAGAACATGGACTGTGCGAAGCATGAACATAGGAAAATGAGAAATAATAAAAATTAAATGGAACTCATGAAGATCAATACGTTAGTGAGCTTATATGGACTGATAAGGGCCATTTTGAGTTGACTATCATGTGGTTTACAATACCAGGAATGACAAATGCAAGAGAAATGGCATAACATTCATTGTCAAATAGAACATTTCAAGATTTATTTTGAATTCCAGTGCTGTCTAGGATAATATCAATATGCCTACAAATAAGCCCAGTTAGTACAACTATTTTTCATAATTACACACCAGCCTCTAAAACTAGTACTAAAGATATTAAAGAATTCTACTAATTTCTTCAATCTGACATTATAATACATGCAATTAAGTGTATTGTATTTAATTCAAGATTGAAATGTGAAGGGTGACAACAAAGAAAAAGGAGCAGTAGTTGGAAGATACGGCCTTGGGGACTGAAAAGGAGCTGGGGATTGCATTACAGACGTTTGCAAAAGCAGTGACTTCATTGCACATACCTCTTCAACCCCCTAAGTGGTGGCAGTATCCCCGGACTTCATCCGGTGAAACACAGGATCGTGTAGACTTGTTGCCGCACTAGTGTGGGGTTCCCATACTTCTGTATATCAATGAACAAACAATGGTCTGCTTAGTAATTTCAATAGCTCAGATGTAGAATGAAATGCCACTGCTCAGGAGAAAACCTAGCCTAGACTACCAATGCTGATAAAGGTTGAACTCTGAAATAAATGACAGCATTCCAAAAGAGATCATGCAGAAGCCCAAATTGTCAGCGAAAAGAAGACAAGTCTTGGTGTGTTTTGTGATTTCCATATGGCTGCAAAGACTCAAAGTTACAACTGGAATGAAGATTCTGTTAGGTTTCTCTAGTGGGTAATATCTTGGTTCTTGGTTTCTCACAATGAAGGAATTAACGCTGAAGCCCATTGTGTAATCCAAGTGAGCTTTTATGATGGACAGGACAAGTTTCCGGTTTTATAGTCCCAAAGGGCTTCACAGCTGGGCATGAGCAACCTCTTAGAGAAGAGCACTCGCACATGAGGACCTGGCAGGGGGTTGGGGGTGGGGTGGAGGGGGGTGAAGAGGGGAGCCCAGGACTGGGGTGGAGGGGGCAAGGGGCAAGAGGGTGCAGAGCACAGAGAGCAAGGGGACCAGAGCATGCCCAGGTGGCCTGTGTGCACCAGTGTGTGTCCAATGACCAGTAGCAGGTTAAAAACCTCAGGGGTCAGAGAGTGTTCCCTGCCTTTATTCTAGCCCACCCCCTGGCTTGGGGAAGGCGTGGTTGAAGGTATTAGTTAACCCCATTGGCTGAGTTGAGCACACTTGGGTGATGTCATGAGCCTGGGCCTAGTTTGGATCGCCCAGGTGTACTTCCCACCTGTCTTGGGAGCTTGGGTATGAGCATGATTCATTTGGGGTCTTCATAAGCATCTCATAGCTGCCTGATATCTTTCCAACCTCCTTACTTGGGGCCTTTGCAGACATGGGAGGGGCAACCCCCTCTTCCTAAACTATCTAAAATTCTCCACATCAAAGAACATGTTTGTCTCCTCTGACTACTGGGTTGACAGGATTTAAAAATGGGATTTCCACAATGAGGGGAAATTAAAGCATGAAGTGACTGACATAAACTTTCGTGAGTGGCAGTCACCTAATCTGGTGTCAATTTGAGGATTCAGAGTGTAAGGATGGAGTCTATCCTGTCAATTTGAAGATAGCCCATGAGACCTCTGTGTGGGGATAGCCTTCTCCTATGAGAATTCTGGGAAATCTGGTACTTCCTTCTTGAAAGCAAGAGACACTCTCTCACTCCCTTGGAGACACTTGACTGACAAGGCTGACTCCCTGTGAGACATCCCTGAGGAGAAAGAAGCTACACAGACCTACCCTGATGCGGCCAGAAACCTGGACCAAGAGAAGCCACGTGGAGCCTCCTGCCAGCGCTGAGATGCTTACAACACCACTGGATCCAAAGACTTTCTACCCACTGGCTTCTGATCCTTCTGCATTTGATGTCATTGCATGTGTTTTGTGAGTCTGAAGAAGACTTTGTAGATTGCTATCATACATATGGGCTAATATAGAACTTATGGACTTGATCTGGACTGGGCTGAGATATTTTCTCAATGTTCATTTACTCTTGCATATAAACCACGTATGTGTCTGCATGAATTTGTTTCTCTGGTCAACACAGACTAACACAGTGGGTTTCTCAAATAAGTGGAATAAGGGAGGAACCTTGCTAAATAGTTTTCTCTTTTCCTAAAGGAAGAGAGTAAAGGAGATTTTGATATAGGATTCAAATATAAGTGTTAACAGACTTGTAATTGTTAGGCATCAAATATTTTCATTTTGTTTACTTATAAAATATAAGATACAAATGGGCCTGTTGCATTTTCAATTTTATGCATGTTAATTGTATCTTGTTAGGTGCATATCTCTCTTTATTAATGTCTTTGGAAGTTATGTATGGTTACAGTGTTGTACATGAGTGCCAGTTGACAAAGGGTAGGCTGTGACAGGCTTTTTGTCCACTTATGGGAAGGCATTGGTGAAGTCCACCCTCTCAGTGAGGACACAGTGGAATGAAACCTTCTTGAAGGTGTGCTCATTTATAAAACAAAACATAGAGTCCCTATGAGTCAGAGCAGATTCGGTCACTGTAGGTTTGTAACTGAATAGTTTTCTAGAATTGTTAATAATTTTGTTAAATGTGGTACTGTGGTTATTTATGAAAATGTCATTCATTTTTAGATATGTATTAGAATAAAATACTCATAATTTAAATTAATTTAGAAAAGAAAAAGTAAATGATTGTTAAATCCCAGTGTTACATGGATTCATGATGTTATTTGCTCTTCTTTTCTGTATGCTGAATTTTTCACAGTAAACTCAATGCAAAATGAGAGCGAGAGAGAGACTGTGGAGAACTAACCTCTCTATTGTCCCACACCTTCTTGATTGCTTAGATCTTGTAACTGGGTTCTGGGGCCAGTGGTGCATGTGGCCTGGCAACCCTTGGAACTATCAATGACCTGCCATATTCCTGAAAACCTTTGATCTCCATGACTCTGCAACCACTGTCTTGTGGCCTCCTGCCTTCCTGCTCAGCATTCCTGCTTTGACTGGCAGGGCCATGAGTTGGAAGGGGCCGCTAGCATTGAACCCATGGACTTTTGTTGGACTGAGCTGGGCCACTTTCTTGATATAAAATTTCTTTGGCTATAAAGTTCTTTCTTGTACATATATGGATATCACTGGTTTTGTTTCTCTATCACCTACCCAACCATACCTGGTATTTTCAGTCACCTCAGATGCATGGTCAATCAGTAAGTATACTGCTAAGACTGGGTGCATTTGATTTATGGTGCTAACAAAGAATGTTGACAACATTGTGGTCTGCCAAAAAAACCAAATCTATTTTCGAAGAAGTACAGCTAGAAGTACAGCTCTTTGGAAGTGAGGATGTAAATTCTTCTCACATATGTGGGGGGTACCAAAATAAATCTAGATTTTTTTAAGCTATATATTTAAATTTTTTTAACAAAGCGACCTGATCACCTTCAAAGTACTCTCCTTTACACTTAATACATTTGTCAAATCTACAATTGCATTCTTGGAAATATTTTTCAAACACATCTGTTTGAATGGCAGACAGCACCTCTCAAGTTTTTAATTCACTTCTTCTAAGACATCAAATTGCTATACTTTCCTGTCCCTCTTCATTTGGAGAAACAAAAAGAAGTCACAAGGAGTGAGGTCAGGTGAGTAAGGTATGTGGGGTAAAAGAGGCATGTTGATTTATTGCCCAAAACTGGTGCACTGAGATGGTTGCATGAGCTGGTACATTGTTGTGGTGTCAGAACCAGACTCCGATCTGCCACAAATCAGGCCTTTTTTGTTGCACAGTGTTACAATCTTTTCAGAATCTCTAAATAGAAAGCTTTATTCAATGTGACTTGGTGGAAAGAACTCCAAATGGACTATGAGTTGGCATTTTCATCCATTTGGGAAGTTGATGGATGTGCAGAATGAGATTTGTCATCAATTGACATTCCACCTTTATTGAAACGAGAACCACACAAACACTTGAGTTTTTCCCATAGTCCTGCCCTTGTAATATGAGTTGAACATCACAACAGATTCTGTGGCATTTTTCCAAGCAAGAAACAAAATTTATAGCTGCAAGCTGTTCTCTTAAATTGGCTATCACAAAAAGCAAGGTTTGAGCACAACTGCTTTTACAAAAAATTTTCACTGTGACCTGAGAACCTTCCCAGGCAATGTCACTGGGTGGACTAACTCAGAGTCAGTTGGTTGACATTGCTCAACCACTGAGGAAAAATGCATACTACAAAAGCTCTGTGCCACGCAGTGCAATGCTGTTTGGGTGAGGGGGTCGGTACGCCCTTGTCTATGTGGAGATGGGAAAGGATGCGAGAGTCAGAGAAAAAAGGAAGGCCCTCAACAAAGTGAACAGAGAAGGTGGCTGTAACAATGGGCTCTAGCGCGGCAATCGTTATGAGAATGACACAGGACCAGCTGGTCTGCTGTGTTGAATACAGTCTCGCCAAAATTCCAAACGGACTCAGCTGCACGTAACAACTAATTGAAAACTTGGTGGCTCAAATCCACCCAAAAGTACCGCAGGAAAAAGACCTGCTCTTCTACTTCCCTAAGATGAGAATCATGGAAAGCCCTACATGGCACAGTTCTCTTGTGACATACACAAGTCACCATAGTTGGAACCAAATCAACAGCAATGTGTTTGGCTCCAGTTATTGTTGATTGTCTAGATTCTTCTTTTGCCCATGTCTTCTATAGCTCAAGGGTGGGGAATGTCCAGCCCACAGGTTAGATATGCCTGTGAAAACCTCACTAGCAGCTAACATCACAAGCCTCACCAAAGACACGTAGTTCCGCCATCACGATAGAGATGAGTCAATTAAATGATTAGTATGGATCGTGAATTATGTTTTAAATATCCGCATGGCCCTTAGCAGAAAAAACTTTCCCCATCCCTGATATACAAGAAAAATTTGACTAATCAAAAATAATATTCACTGTTCAACTGCTTAATGTTCTTTTGGGAGGGCATCACTGCCCTCTGGTGGTCATGGGTGCTACCCAGCGCTGCTCCTGAGAGCCGCTGCTGGATTTGAACCGCCAAGCCCACGGGCCGCAGTCCTGCATTCAACTACTTACACCACCAGGGATCAGCCCTTAATGTTCTTTTTTGACATGGTTTTGCCACCTCCACTTTCATCACCCTCATATAGGAAGATAATATGCTAACCTGGGGGCCACATGCCTGTTGATGTAACCTTGGATATGTTCATATGTCACAATGGACATTTGCTCAATACTTCTTAGATATTTGCACATTACAAGTCCTGGGGCTTCTGAGTGAAAAGCCCCAGTCACTGCCCACAGGAGCTCAGAGACTCATGAAGGAGGTAACTGTGTATAGACCACTGTAAAACCAGCAAGCAGTCAGTGAGCTACAGGTAAGCATTCCAGATTGTTATGAGAATATAGGAAACGAAAAGTAGGGTTGTCTGGGATTGACAGGAAGAGGTGGGAAGAGGATGATGGTGCCAAGAGACAAAAAAGACCAGAGCTAAGAAAAAAGACTTAATTTATTTCTACATAAAGGGTCTAGGGGGCTCATTTCTTTCCCAACAGGTCAGAGGAGACTGGATCCTTGTCATCACAGGTCTTGTACAATAGTCTTCCTCTTTGGCTCCTTGCCATGAATAGCCGGCCCTCTGCCTCTGGACTTGAGACCCTATCTCTCCCATTCAGGTTCTCGCCATACTCGGTCCTGACTTCTCTCTGCTTTCCCCACCCTTTTCTGTTTGCTTCCCTTTGTCCAGCCAGCCTGAAGCCCAACGCCCCATGACAGCTGAGGTGGTCCTGAAAAAGAGGAAATCAGAGACTGGTGGCAGGGTTCCCTCCCTCCTTTCCCAGAATCTGCTTAAGGGGACAAGGTGACCCTTATCTTGGACCAAAATTGAAAGATGGAAAAAACAACAAACTGGTCAGACTGTCTTTCATCCAAAGCTGCCAGACATTACCTCCCTCCCATACCCTCACCAGCCTGCTAGTCCTTAAGGGACTAGCTACATTCCAACTAGTAAAGTTTCTAAGCAGCTCATGGGTTCTGGGGAACTGTCTGTAAAGCATCTATGCTTCAACATTAAGCAAGCACAGTGTCCTGTGGTTATGTATTATTCTTTTTTAAAAAAGGGATTGTAGTTTCCAGGTAGTGATAACTCACAAGACTAAGGTTGACTATTGGGGGACTACATTTCACATTGGGTAGAATCCCACTCAGTCATTGCCAGTTTCCTGGATAAAGGATAAAGGCCTGGGAATAGGCTCCCTCCCCAACCCACCCCTACCTGACTATGAGTTAGAATGGACTAGGTGGCAGAGGACTTGCTTTTAGTTTTTGTTTTGACAGCTACACAGTTTTCTTTGGTATCAAAGGAGGTAAAAGAAAGTGGGCTACTGGCTCAAAGAAGCCAGAGCACAGCTGGAGTTGATCACAGGTCATGTCATGTACTTAGCAGAACAGTGTCCTCTTATCTGGGTTCTCATCTTTGGGGATCTGGCTTCTTTCTTTTGGAAGGCCATCTTACAGGCCATGTGCTGCCTTCCCTCCTTAAGTCAACCAGAAGCAATCCCTGGCACCAACACTAGATCCCAATCCTCCCGGTTTCTGAAGACAGGCACCATCCTTGGCCACAGTGAAGAGAACAAGTGCTTACAACTAGAGACTCCACACAGGTCTGATTTCCCAAGGTTCCTGTGACACAACAAGCTGAGTGCTAGTGTCCCAAGACGTCATTGCCATGTTTCTTCTGGTGGGCTCATGTGGAGCTTCCTTTAAGAAGTGTGGCTGTTACCACAGTTACCAGACCTCACACGGACTCTTGTGAGTTAAGATCTAATTCAATACGGAATTGGAGTCACAGAACTCCAGCTTGTTGGTCACTGAATGTTCCCTGAGCCCTCACTATAAGCATTGTGTCTTATGATGTGGAGGAAACAAAATAGTCTGATAATCACAGCCCCCTTGGACCCCTTGGAGCTGGTCCTCTGCAAAGAGGGTCGGAGACCATGAGGGACCTGTTGGGGTGGTGGGGAGAGTCATTTCAACAGCTAACAATACAAAAAGGGGCTGGAAACTTTTCAAAGCACACTCTGTGGACCCCCTCCTCACAAAGCAAGGTAGTAGGCACCATCCTTCGTCGCTTTCATAGGGTCTGCAGACTATGGAGGCTACAGGCTTATCCAGAAAGGCTTTAAATCCCGAGCATGTTCTTTGGTCCACCATACTCAACCAGGGAGAAATAAGACCTGCTCGTTATCGTTATGATCACTCTGAATTCCTGGGATACCGTAAATAGAATGGTGCTCCATTTTCAATGACTGGGTTTTCATAAGTTGATCACCAGGTCTTTCTTCTAAGGTATCCCCTATGAACTTGAAATTCCAGCCCTCTGGTTAGCAACTGAGCACTAACCATTAACCATTTACACCACCCAGGAACTCCAGTGGAAGCAAACAGGATGGAAAATATTAGATTCCATGTTGGTAGAGATGTTCCAAAAAGTGGGAGATGAGGGAAACAGGGAACTCCATAGAAAGTGCTTTGGGCTGAGTAGACAGGTAGACTGTCATAATGAGCATAGGGGCTTAGAACCTCACCACACACCACCACACACTACTACCATGTTGAGGACCACACCCAGTAGGAAATTAAGGGACATGTCTAGTGATGTCAAAGCATCATGAGAGCAATGTCTTAGTAATTTAGTACTTTTGTAACACAAATACCACAAAGGGTGATTTTGAAGATCAAAGATTTTGTTTTCTTGCTGTTCTGAGGACCAAAAGACCAAATCAAGATTTCAGCAATATTGATTTCTCTCTTGATTGTTGCCCACATGTTTCTGGATTCTTGGCAACCCTCATATGCCATCTGTCTTCTCCAGTATCTGTGTCTGTTCAGCTATTTTTATAACTTTGATTTAGGACATACTCTAAACTGCTATGGACTCGTTAACATAACAAAATTCTATATCCAAACAGTATTATTTCCCCAGATATAAACTCCAACTCAAAGCCATGGCAACGGAATGATTCTGACTCATAATGATCCTATAGGACATAGCATTTTTAAGACTGTACATCTTTACAGAAGCAAACTGTCACTTCTTTTTCCCTAAAGAGCTACTAGTGGGAACAGCTGATTTTTTGGTTAGCAGCAAATGATATAATCACTGTGTCACTGGAATATAAAAACTTGTTTTAGTAAGGGTTGACTAAACAAACTCATAGATACTTATATGTATATAATAAAGAGCTTTATATTTATATAAAAGAGCAATTGCATATTGAGAAAACATCCCAGCTCAATCCAGATTAAGTCCTAAAGTCCAATATTATTAGCCCATATGCCTGATACCAGTCTATGCATTCCTCTTCAGACTCACTCAACACATGCAATGATGCCAAATGCAGGAGGAACACAGGCCAGTGGGTGGAAAGTCTTGTGGATCCAGGGCAATGGAAGCATTTCAGCACTGGCGTGGGTCTCCACATGGCTCCTCCAGCTCCAGGGTTCTGGTTCCATCAGCATAGCTCCATGTGGCTTGTCAGCAGGAAGACGAAGCAGAGAGAGTGTGTGTCCTACCTCCAGGGAGGAAGACAGGAGTTCCCAGAATCCTCAGAGAAAGACCTTGTTCACACTGAGCCATCATTGACTATGACCTGATTGATAGGCTAGAATCCTCCCCTTCGCTCAAGTTGACAGGAGATTATGTAACTACCATAAAGCTAAAATTCAAACATATTACAGGGTGGGAGTGGCGTGTGGGAAGGCACACTTGAATCCATTACAAGAAGTATTTTGAACACAGATGGAGATATAAACTGGTTGGAGTGCAAACAAATCTGCAGTCTAGATATTGTTAGGTTAAAATATACCTTATCATTTGATCTTCTTTCATCTCCTTTTAAAGTTGTTTCCATTTTTATTATTTTCTTCTTTGCCTTTTATTGACATTTCCCCATGTTCTGTCTAGTCATTTTTGTTTATTCATTTACGTCCTGATTGTATTTTGTGTGATTTTCTGTATATGAAATCCAGAATAAATAGGTGAGATGGTTAAAATTTATTGTGCCAAGTTGGCCGATAAACATATGTGAGGTTAACTGAAGAGCTAAGAGATAAATGGTTCCAAGAGCCTCCGCTTTTTAGTTCTCAGGTCTCTGATAGTTGGACCAGGGTGAAGCTGCCTTAGGCAGTTCCCTGCTTCAACTGGCAAGGCTCACTTTCTGTGAGACATCCCTGAGCAGAAGCCACATGGACCTACCCTGTTGCAGCCCTGGGTGCTAGAGCAGCTGTGTGGAGACCCCTGCCAGATCTCATTCCATGTTCACTGATTCGGCGTTTCTCCTGCAGTGGGCATCATTGCATGCATTTTGTGAGATGGAGGAGGACTTTGTGGACTGATGTTGGACATCTGGGCTAATGTTGAACTTGTGAGTTTGGGCCAGTACTGGGTTGGGATGCTTTCTTGATGTTCACTTACCCTTAATATAAAACTCTCACTTACACATAGTAGTTTCAATGGATTTGTTTCTCTAATGTATCCAGACTAAAACAGAGTAGATCTTTAGAGAGAGTAACTGGACAAAGACATGGCAGGGGAGGATGTGGGAAAATAGAGAGCTAGCAACAAATATGAAAAGAAAACGTTCTAAAATAGATTATGGTGGTGATTGCACAAATATTAATATGATTTGAAGATAAAATTATATAATATTTGAAGTTATGCCAGTAAAAACTATTTTAAAAGAAAGTTCTGCAGTCTAGGCTAATGAATTTGTACAATGTGGGCCTGAGAAAGCCTCTGAAGGCTCTAAGCAAGAGAAACAAAATATTCCTCTTGTGAATAGTAACCAATCAAGGATACCCTTTATAACAATTCCCATTCAGTATCATTCTGAAGGTTTTAGCCAGTTTTTTGAACAACAAAAGGAAATTAAAGAAATCCAAATTGACAAGTTAGTAAAAACTTCATCTGTAGATGATATGATCCTATACATAAAACACTCCAAAAACTCAGCAAGAAAATTAATGGACCTAATCGAAAGATTTAGCTAAGTGTCAGAATATAAGGGTGTAAGAACAGGACACACAGAGAGAACAATATGCAATCATCAGATTCCTACAGAACAATATACAATCATCAGATTCCTTTTCATTAACAAAGATAACTTTGAAAAGAAAAGCACTATAACTTATAATAGCCACTAAAAAGGTGAAATACTTATAAATAAGTATAACCAGAGAAACAAAAGATTCATAAAAAGAAACAAAACACTATCATAAGAAACCAAAAGATACCTACATAGATGAAAGAATATATAATGTTCACAGATAGAAAGACTTCACATTGTGAAAATATCAATACCATCCAAAGCCATTTACTGGTATAATGCAATTCTGACCCAGATCCCAAGATAATTTTTAAAGAGATGGAAAAACTTATGACTGTTTTTTTTTTTTTGGCATCACTGCCCTCAGGTGGTGGGAGTAGGAGGCCCAGCCTTTGCTCCGTGGAGCTGGTATTGAACCTCCATCCCAGTGGGCCGCAGTCCTCCGCACAACCACTATGCCACCAGGGCTCAGCCAATGTTTTTTGTTTGTTTTGGGGGCCTCACTGCCCCCTGGTGGTGGGAGTAGGAGGCCCAGTCTTGCTGCTGGATTTGAACCTCCAACCCAGTGGGCCGCAGTCCCGCGCACAACCACTACGCCACCGGGGCTCAGCATGACTGGTTTTATATAGAAAGGAAAGACACCTGGGTAAGCGAGCGCTACTAAAGAAGAGAGAAAAACAAAATATGATATATCTCATTTACCAGTCTCAAAACCGACTACACAGCCACAATAGTGAAAGCAGGTGCAGTACAAATACATTCACTAATGAAACAGAATTAGGAACTCAGAAGTAAATCCATCTACCTAGGGACAGCTAGTCTTTGACAAAGGGTCAAAAATCACATGGGAAAGAGATAGTCTTTTTAACAAGTGATACTGACAAAATTGGATTTCCATTTGCAGAAAAATGAAACAAAACCCATATCCACACTACCTAACAAAATGAACCTACATGTTAAACTCAGAACTAAAAGATCATTCGTGAAAATAGGAACGTACATGGCATAAATACACTATCAAACATATCTAAAAACAGTCAAATAGCGGAAGAAAAACTAGACGACTGGGACTTCCTTAAAAAATGAGACATTTATGTGAACCAAACAATTTCACCAAAGAGTGAAGAGAGAACCCTTAGGTGTGGGATAAATTTTAACAATGACGTATCAGATAAGAAGCTTACTCTAAAACTTACAGAAAACTTCAACCAAAAAAAAGCCAAAATATAACCCATTTAAAAATTGGTAAAGGGTCGCCGTCGCTGGTCGTTTCGCTGCAGGCGCCCCGGCTCTCGTGTCTGCCTTGGAACTACCCAAACAGCCACCATGTCGAGCAAAAAGGCAAAGACCAAGACCACCAAGAAGTGCGGCCAGCGCGCAGCATCCAATGCGTTTGCCATGTTCAACCAGTCTCAGATTGAGGAGTTCAAAGAGGCCTTCAGCATGATCGATCCGAATCGAGACGGCTTCATCGACAAGGAGGATTTGCCTGATATGCTTGTTTCTCTTGGGAAGAATCCAACCGATGCGTACCTGGACGCCATGATGAATGAGGCTCCCGGCCCCATCAACTTCACCATGTTTCTCACAATGTTTGGGGAGAAGTTGAACGGGATGGACCCTTAAGATGTCATCAGAAACGCTTTTGCCTGCTTCGATGAAGCAGCAACAGGCACCATTCAGGAGGATTACCCGAGAGAGCTGCTGACGACCATGGGAGACCGCTTCACGGAAGAGGAAGTGGATGAGCTGTACAGAGAAGCGTCCATCGACAAGAAGGGGAACTTCAATTACATCGAGTTCACACGCATCCTGAAGCGCGGAGCCAAAGACATGGATGGCTGAAGGACTTGAGCTGAAATCTTCTGTGTACCTAGTCTTACTCTTCGATTTCCACAATACCTTCCCCAGTACCCCGCTCTCATCAAACCTGTTGCATGCACTTAGCTCCACAGCTTTACCTGTTTGGGGATGTATTTATTCTGGGCCTTTCTGCCACTTGGCACCTGTATATTGAGGCTGGGAGTGGGGACAAGATTATAAATTGTATTGAAGAAGAGATTATGAATAAAAATAAACAAATATGAAATCCCAGGAAAATACATCCGTCTTTCTGTTTTTGCTGGGTTTTTACATTTTTATATAATAAAAATGCTATTTTGAAATTAAAAAGAATTGGTAAAGGATATGACATTCTGGCAGACAACAAATGTGGTAAAAAAATGCAGAAATCTAAAACAAAACAATGAGATATCATCTTGCCCTAGCATTAATGGCAAAATTTAGAGAACATGAAAGAAAGAAATACAGGTGAGGATGTGGAGCTAAGGGAACTCTCTCATATCTTGCTGGTGAGGTTGTAAATGGTATAAAAATTATAAAAAATGGTATAGAACTTCTTCAAAAAACTGAAAGAAGAAATATCACATAACTCACTAATCCTTCTATTTGTTATATATGCTAGAGTTGTAACACAAATAGATATATACACACTCATGTTCATTGAAGCACTATTAAAATAGCAAAAAGATGGAAACAAGGTTAGCACCCATCAATGGAAGAATGGATACATACACACAATGGGATACTATACAGCATTAAAAAATAATGATGAATATGCAAAACACTTCATAGGATAGACAAACTTGGAGGATATTATGCAGAGTGAAATTATCACAAAAGGACAAATATTGTATGAGATGATTATTATAGAAGTTTCAGACTAAAGGAAACATTCTTTGATGGTCACCAGGAATGAGAGGGAAAGGGAGGATAAATTAAAAGATAAAACGTAGGCATGTGGTAGCATTGTTGAAGGAAAAGCAATATACAAAAAGAGGGAGTTGGCGAAAAAATGATGGTGATCACAGGCAGACACAGAGGTCTTAGAATTAAAGGCAACAGAGGTGCCTACTGTTATATATACCATCCTGCAAAAAATGTGATCTATAAGTAGATGCAGATTGAACGTGTGACAGAAGATACTTGTATATAGATATTTACCTTTACTGACAATGTATTCATGAATGTAGTAGAGCATACAGGGGTCAAGGTTTTTTTTTTCTAAGAAAACTCAAATTTTCAAAAATTGTATTTTAAAATCCAAGGAAGGAGGGAGCAAGGGTTTCATACTTTCCACCACAAAATTAATTTTTCCTGTAAAATTTCAATAGTAGTGGTTTTTATCTTACTTTTTGGTTTTTAATTTTTAATAACTTTTTATTAATCATATGTTGAAATGATCATTTTCCCTTCTCCACTTTCTCTTTTCCCCTCCCCACTCTCCCAGCTTCCTGTAGCGTTCAACATCTACTTCTTTGAGTGTGAAAACATTTTTTCTCTGTATTTTCTTTATGAGTGGTATTATGCAGTCTTTGGGTTTTGTTTAGTTCTGTTTTGTTGTTGTTGTTGTTGTTGTGGTTGTTGTTTTGAGGGGGGCATCAATGCCCTCTGGTGGTGGTAGTAGGAGGCCCTGCCTTCCTGCTGGAGAGCTGCTGCTGGATTTGAACCTCCAACCCAGTGGGCTGCAGTCCCGTGCACAACCACTACGCCACTGGAGCTCAGTCTTTTTTTTTTTTATGAGATTGATTAGCTTTGTTGATCACACTGTCTTCCATGTGTCTCCATGTCATGAGGTGTTTGACAGTTTTATCATTAATTTTTAGAGATGTATAATATTCCATTGTATGTATGTACCAGAGTTCATACAGTTGGGCATTTTGCTACTGTGTTTAGCACTAGAATAAATAAGGACTTAGCTGTTTGTGCCCTATGCTTTATTTCTTTGGGATATATACCAAGTGGGTTGCTGATCCATATTTCTGTTTTTCTTATTGTGGTGTTGCAGTTTTCTATAGAATTTTGAGATAGGCCTTGTATTTGAATTATTTTGCTTGATCTTTCTATTATTGAGTTTTAATTTGATAGCATTGTGATCTCAATGTTTTTTCAATTTACAGATGTTTGATTTGTGGCCTAACATATGATCTATTCTGAAAGATGTCTCATGTATACTGGAAAAGGATATATACAGTGCTACTGTTAGGTAAAGTGTTTGGTATATATCTAAGACATCGAGTTGATAATTGTGTTGTTCACCTCTTCTGTATCTATCCTAATTTTCATTCAAGTTGATCTATCTTTCCTTAAGAGTGGTGTAGAGAAGAATCCTACTGTGCTAGGTTGGGTTGACTAAAGAAACAAATCCAGTGACAAATATGTGTAAGAAAAAACTTTCTATCAAGATGTAATTATATATCAGGGAAACATCCCAGTCCTGTCCTACTCAGATCCATAAGTTTGAGACTAGTCTATTGTGATAAGTAGGTTGGTAGGTTAGTTGTGCCAATGTGGCCAAAGAAGTTAGGTAGGTTTATTGTGACAACATGGACAATGAGCACATGTAAGATCAATTGAAGGGTGGAGATACAAATGGCTTGGCGATCTCAGCCCTCTCTCTCTTGCTCTTGGATCTTCGGACCAGTTGGTTACCTTTTTTGTCCTGTGCCTTGATCTCTGAGCTACACTACCCGTGAGAAACCTAATCCACGGACTGTGTTGCTGTGAGTTGAGGTTCCTTCAAGCACTATTTCGCCATGCTCCTGGGATATACATCTCTTGAGCTGGAGACTGTTGGACCCTGTCATCTGGCTGACTGTTGGTGACCTACTATGCTGTTTGCTACTTGTTACGGGTTAGCCTGAACTGCTCTACAGAAGACTACTCGGCGGCCCTCGAGACTCAAAGGACGGCCAGTGTTCTAGCTGTCTCACGCAAGTGAGTTGCACTGAGCCATTTGTACTGCTTTATTGATTAGTTAACTGTTTATTTCTTATGCTAGATATCTACCTATATAAAGATATATAGAGAATTATTAGTGTCCTGGCTTTCTTTCTCTAGAGAACCCTAACACATCCATATACCTCTTCACAGTCACCCACTCACATGCAAATAATACAGAATGCAGAAAGATCACAGGCCAGTGATTGCAAAGTCATGTGGACCCAACATCAGTAGAAACATGGCAAAGGTCATGGTATTCAGCGAGCAGAAAAGTCAGAGAGAGATATGTTTCCAGAGAGTTATATATCTTGGTCAAATCTCTAAAGGAATTTATCAGACTGCAACCTGATTGACAAGTTAAATTCCACCCATATCTTCTTACAGGCACCATGTGGGCACAAAAACTTACCTATCACACCCATTATTATAGTATGGCTTATGTGTCTCTTCAATTCTGTGTTTGATTAATATATTTTGAGGGTTTTTCATTGGTGCATAGGTTAGCATCTATGTTAATGTCTATGATTATATTTTCTTGCTTGTTTATGGCTTTATTCATTATATAATGGCCTTATTTGTCTCTTATAATGGCTTTTATTTTTATGTCTGTTTTATCAGAAACAAATTACTACTCCTTTTTTCTTTTTCACTGCCTTGATAAATATTTTTTCCACCCATTGTTCTTTAGTCTGTTTTTGTCTTTGTATCCAAGAGGTGTTTCCTATAGGCAACAAATTGATGAGTAATTTTTTCCTATCCATTTTGCTATTCTCCTTTAATAATGCATTTACATTACTATTGATAGGTATGATTTTATTGCTATCATTTTGATGAACTTTTTTTGTGTGGCATCACTGCCCTGATAGGAGTAGAATACCCAGCTTTGCTCCTTGAGAGCTGCTGCTGGATTTGAACCATCAACCTTGTGGGCCGCAGTCCTGCACACAACCACTATGCCATCAGGGCTCAGCCTTGATGAACTTTTTTATGGTGCTATTGGTTTCTTTCTTCTTTGTAATTTTCTGTACTGAATTCATTTTGTTTGTGAGTTTTCTTGTCATTTTTCCTTTGCTTAAATGGTAAATATCTTACCATTTAATAGTTTTTTATAGTTTTCTCTTTTTATTTTGTTTTTATTTGTGGTTAATTAATTTTTTATTATTTTCTTTTCAAGTTAAAAGTAATTTGTTAGCTTTATGAACTACTGTTGCTTCTCCATTTGACTATTTTATATCCACTCTCTTCCCTCTATTATAAAAATAGTTTTAATAACTGGGCATGTGAAACTGTAAAAGCGACACAGTTTATAAAGCAATCAGGTCTTTGCCTCTAGCAATCTGCTCCAGATTGGTGGACTTTCTTTTCCCCTAAGCACCAGCACCATTGTGTAAATTGCCCCCACTGCCCATTCTCTGAGACCATTGTGTTTCAAATTTATACCTTCCTAAGGTGCTCTGTTTGTAAGTCTCGCCAATAATATTGACTATCTCCCTCCCCACTCCTCTGAAGTGCTAAATCTAATGGAGCTGTTTCCAATGTTGAGTGTGTTATGATCAATAGTGGCAAATTGTATCTCATAATCAATCAATTGTGCTATATTCAATTCACCTATGAGAACGGAGATGGAAGGGCTATAATTATGGAGTGCCTAGTCTGTGGACCCGATCTGAAGAAAACAGCCAGATTACAAGGGACATGAGCCAGCAAAGACTCACATCTGTGCAAAGACTGATCAGGAAAGAAATAAAGAAGGGTCAGGAGGTTGCCTTGTTGGGCTTCATAGTCTCCAACTTATTAGCAATGTAAGGAAAGGAAAGGGAATGGAAATGGACAACTGATCTGCTGGGGCCCCTCATTTCTATGAGTTCTGATGTGCTTCCCAAGGGGTGTTCATCCTGACATGAGTCCCCCAAATATGCAGCTAAATTATGTCTCAGGGAGCCCACAGGTGCCTTGGAGGATTCATAGGAAAAGTAGGTATATTTGACATACAATGGTTGGATATATGGATTCTGATAAGAAATGTATGACCCCCCAATAAAATGTTTTTAAAAAAGAAAGAAGATATTCTTATTGCCTCAGAGTCCATCCTGACTCATGGCCAGCCCATGTGTGTAGAGAAAAACTGTTCCATTAGACTTTTCATACAGTGACCTTGCAGAAACAGATCTCCAGCCCTGTCTTCCAAGGGACCTCTGGGCGACTTTGAAGTGCCAATCTTTCAGCTAGTAGATTTTAACTTTGCACATTAGAAATATGTGCTTGTGGTGATTTCACAATAATCTCATTTTCCTCTTACTAACCAGTGCATATTTAAGTATTGAGCATTATCCCTAAGGACTTATTAGTTTACTCTTACAACATTCATGGTTAAGGTACAGTTCCTCTATCTAATGTATATCTAATGCTTTTTATGTCTATTAAATTTGAAATCTTTATTATTGCTATTGGGATATATTAGACTTCTTTGCTGTGCTAGTCTGGGCAGACTAGAGAAACAAGTTCATAAACATGCATGTAAGGGATTGGCTTATGTACAAGAGGAATGGAACATTGAGAAAGCAATCCAACCCAGCCCAGTCCAAGTCCATAAGTCCACTATTAGCTCATATGTCTGATACCAATCCATAAGTCCTCTTCAGACTCACGAAGCACATGCAATGATGCCAGGACAATCACAGGCCAGTGGGTGCAGGGTCTTGTGTATCCAGTGGTGAGAGAAGCATCTCAGAGTTGGTAGGGGACGCCCTGTAGCCTCACAAGCATCTCAGCACTGGCAGGAGTCTCCACGTGCTTCTCCAGCTTCAGAGGTCTGGTTCCATTATGGTAATTCCATGTGGCTTCCCCTCCAGCTCCTCCAGGACTCAGGGTCTATCAGCATGCTGCCTGCCATCTTGTCTTCTCAGTAGAGCATCTTCCAGGGACTGAGTCATAAGTCTCTCAACTCCAATTGGGAAGTATCGTGAGATTTCTCAGACTTGTAAGGAGAAGCCATGCCCACACTGAGGCCTCATTGGGTACCTCCAGATTGACAGGCAAGACTCCAACCCTACACTGCCAATCATGAAATTGACACCAAAGTACATGACTGCCACATTTGCATTTATTTGTTTGTTTGTTTATTTTCTTAATTGCATTTCTAAATGGGGATGTGTGACTCAACAGTATTCAATGAGGGATCAAAACTGTGATGGAAAGAGTAATGCATGCCCAACAAATCAGAATAATATAAAGAATGCACACGATGACTGACTCCAGAATTTCAATCAAATTTCAATCAAATTTCAATTTGCCTACTTACGGAGGTAAGCAAATTTTTTTGGTATGATGGAAATTGAAACTGAATAAGAAGTGCCACGATGACTACGAGGAAACTATATTTGATTGAATCCAAACTCTCCTTGCCTCAGTGGCCAGGGAAAAAATGATAAAATCTCACCAAGTGATTCCACTAAAGATTTTGAATTATTAAACAAAGCAAGTATGATATTCTAGTAAACCAATGGAGCCTTTATAGAACCAGAAAATTTTAATTCTTCTCAGAGTATATTGATTGATTTCAATGCCAAACACAGAATAGAGACAAAAATGGCCAACACATTATTCAAAGACTGTGGTCACTGAAATGAAACTAAGTACATGTTACTTTGTTGTTATAGAGCTTTTTTTAAAATTAAAGAGTGTATTGAAGGAACAGAACTATTCAAGAGTTGGCAATACCTTGTAAAGATTCAACAAAGAATTGCAGTGAAAAGACTTTTTCACAGAACTTAACTAGAGAGAAAGTAGGTCAGGAGCCTGCTTGATTGACATTTATAAAATTGTGAGACACGAGACATCTTAAACATTGTTTTGCTAATTAAACATTGTCCTACTAATCATAAAGTTTAAATTATTTAACAGCTATTCTTTGGACATTTCTAGAATTCTATGAATCTGCTAGGTGACTGATCTTGGGAACATGCTGTGAGAGGAAGGGGCCGGAAGGGAGGAGGGTCCCTGCATGTTTCCTGAGGAATGGTGGCTGGATGACTTTTGTAAATCAACTCAGAATAAGCACTATACAGAGAGAAAAACAAAAGGCAGTCTAGCCTGCATCTATGGCAGAAGCCAAAGAACAAAGACTTGCTCTTTTGATATTTTTTTACAGGACTCGGCAACTGAGTACAATTAATCATATGTACACTATTCAGAGAGAAATGTCATTGGAAAAATGACTTAATAAAAACCGTACTGTACAAATAGAATACCACCATAACAGTATATGAGCTAGCAAAACATTTAAATTGAAATGACAAAGTAGTATACACTTTTGGATATGTTTTATATAAATGTTGTCTACACCTGCCCTTGATATGCAAAGTTCCAAGATTCTCCACAAAAATCCATGGATGCTTAAGACCCTCATATAAAATGATGCTATTTTTGTATATAACCTACACATAGCTTCTGCATACTTGAAATCATTTTACTGATGTATCAGGTGCTTTGCTTTTCTTTGTTAAAAAACTGCTTTATTCTTTTAAAAATAAATAGATAGATCATTTCCAGATCACTTGTAAAGTCTAATACAATGGAAGTGCTATGTTAGTATCCCCCTTAGTAACCTTTGAGTGATGGCTTTGGCCAGTTTTAGGAGTAAGATTCTCAGCAAAAAAAAAGAATGCACAAGCACAAATTTCAAAGGAATGAGGTATGAATTCAACTCAAACAGCAAGTGCTGGAGAAATGTTGGGGACCTGTGACATATCAGGAGACTACAACAGGCTGTGCCTATCCATCACTGCATTTGAGTGGATTCGATATAGTGGCAAAGTCAAGTTTTTCTTTCTAGAAATTTAATGGATGGAGGTTTACATTCATAGTTGTTTGAATCATGGATGTGGAACCTACGGAGACGGAGGAAAAAAAGCACTTGATGATTGAAACCCAGGGAAACGGAATGGAGGGCCACCAATGTTCATTGCCGCACTGTCCACAATAGCTTAAAGGAGGAAATAGCGACAGCTGGCCGGATAAACAAGAGGAAGTAGAATATACTCATACGATGCAATATTGCTCCTCTAGAGAGATGAGTGAGTTTCTGATACACGCACCAGTGTGAATGAAAGCATGGTGCTAAGTGAAATAAATCAGAAGAACTAGTAGCATCAGAATCCTTTGTTATGAAATGTGTAAAAGAAGCAAAAACATAGAGATAAAACTTGCCAGTGGTTACCAGGGACTTGGTGGGCGGAGGTGAGAGGTGAGGGTAGACTGGTGGAAAAGATCATGGTGATGGTGGCACGATATAGTGAGTGTCATTAATGTCGCTGCTCCACACACAATTTTTGTTATATGCACATCTTTTACCACCATGAAAAATGACAACAGGCTGAGCCCCCCCTCCCTGGTGGCGTAGTGGTTGTGTGCGGGACTGCAACCCTCTGGCTTGGCGGTTCAAATGCAGCAGCAGCTCTCCAGGAGCAAGGCTGGGCCTCCCGCTCCCACCAGAGGGCAGTGATGCCCCCCCCCCCAAAATGGCAACAAAAATTATCATAAGAATCGAACTGTGGACGCATAGAGTAAAGTGCCTCAGGACCAGCACTTGAGAAATGCCTGCAGTTGGCACAGGAGGTAGGCTGTGGCTCTGGGAATAAAGGAAGCTGGCACCAAGAGGGCATCCACATCACACTGTTTGATTCCCAAGGGCCACCTCTTGATTCTGGTTCCTCATTAGAAGACCTTGTGGAAATGATGCTGGTGTTGCTAGTGCTCTTGGGTATCCAACAGCTGGAGGCCCTGCCTGGTCTTGTGCCATGCTCATGTTACTGGAGCTTCAGGCTCTTCCCTTCCCCAAACAAAGATCGCCTTTGAGAGGCACAGAATGAGGTTTTCACATACAGAAATTGTAGTAAGGACCTTCTGGGATAGAAAGAGAAATCACAGTAGCTTCCATGGCAGGCTCTCTGACAATTCTCTTTCTTCCCTGACCACGTGAAAAAGAGGCTTTTAAATACTCGTGGGGAAAAGGACGTTCCACCAGGGTAACAAGCGTTTCTGGGAACTGTAGTTCAAAGATAGTGCAGGGATTCTGCACATGCTCAGTCCAACTTGCCACCTTTGCCCCATGCCCTACCACACTCACCATGTGTACAGTTTCAACCTGTTTTTGAAGCCACAATGCCAACCCATTAAAGGTCTTTCTCACTTTTGATGACCTTCCACCGTACCAAGTACACTGTGCGTCTTCAGAAGATTCCCCGAGTGGTGCAGTTAACACGCTCAGCTGCCAACCAGTCCAGACGCATCTCCAAAGACAGTCTTGGCAATCTGCTTCTGAAAATTCAACCCCGGCAAACGGAGCACCTTTCGACCGGGACACACCCGGGTGCCAGGTTTTACTCTGAGCCCGGAAGCAGCGCCCTTCCTGGCCATCCTGGCCCTGTTCTCCTGGACCCATTGTTGCCACAGGCGCACTCCATCTCATGAAGCGCCTGCCTTTTCTCTCGGCCCCTTTACTCTGCTGAGCTCCATGTCCTTCTCCAGGGTCTGGTCTCTCCTGATAACCTCCAAAGTCGGGCACTCTGGCTGTACTTCTTTCAAGATTGGTTTGTTCTTTTGTACTTTGTACTTTCCATACTCTTTGCCAGCACCATAATTCAAATGCATCAGTTATTCTCTGGTCTTCCTTATTCAATGTCCAACTTTTACCTGCATATGAAGTGATTGAAAATACCATAGCTTGAATAAGGTACACCTTAGTCTTCAAGTAACATCCTTGTTTTTCTTGAGCATAGAAGCAGGAAATAACCTCCTACTCCCACCACCAGACTGCAGCGATGCCCAAAACAAACAAAAAGAAGCAGGAAATAGAGCTAATACATAGAAGCACCCTTCCCTGACCATGTTTTTGCAGGATTTCCATTTCTGGCCCAGTCTATTGTCCTTCTGAGTGCCAAATTATGACTCAACCATAAACCTTGCCCTCTGATTTCCCAAAAGGAACTTGCTGGCAACTGTCTGGGAAGCTCGAATCCCAAGAGAGCCTGGGACTCCGTGTAGGTCACTTTCATCTGGGAACTTGCATCTAACTAAGGCAAAGTTGTTTGTTCCCCTCACCCGGGCTCTCTCTCTGCCATTTCCAAAGTAAGGGGGGATGTGTTAGGGATGCAGGCATTGATGGGGAGGGCAAAAGCAGGAGAATGTAAATGAGGATGACTACAAAACTAAAGAGCAGTTGTCCGCTGGGGTCTGAGGAAGGGGAGTTAGGTTTCTGAAGTGCTGATAATGTTCTGTCTCTCAATCATGTATTAAATGTGTACTGGCTCCTTTCATTTTTATTCCTTAAATAGCACATATACATGAAGCTGTACACATATACTATTTTCCTACTCAGGAATGCTAGAGGTTGAGAGACATGTCTTTGTAAAAGTTTTTGAGATGAGGAAAGAGATTTAAAATAAAACAAAACAAGCACTTGCTCATATCTTGCTAATTCCAATCAAACCAGTTTTCTGACTTAGAGTGGCTGTTTTCAAGGTATGTTTACACCACACCATCAGTAAATTTCACAGTTTGGATCAATTCACCAGAAATGAACAATCTTGATTCTTTTTAAAATCATTTTTTTGGTGGCTCATACAACTCTGATCACAATCTCTACATCCATCCACTGTGTCAAGTAGATTTGTACATATGTTGCCATCATTTTTAAAAGATTTTCTTTCTACTTGAGCCCTTGATATCAACTCCTCATTTACCCCCTCCCTCCCTCATGAACCTTGGATAATTGATCTTTTTTTTTTTTTTCATGTCTTACAAGGGCCAATGTCTCCCTTCATCCATTCTTCTGTTGTCCGTCCCCCAGGGAGGGGGTTATATGTAGATGATTGTGATTCATTAAAATTTTGATTCTTGATGTGGAGAATAAACTATCGGGGTTTCTTAAGGCAAGCAGTAGTGACGATGGCTGAATTGTGGGATTTCACACCCCCCCCCCCCGGTGGTAGAAGTGGCATATAATCTGTTGCTGCTCACTGCCGTCGAGTTGCCCATCCCTCGAGGTGAACAGGAGGGCATGTTGCTCAATTCCAACCATTTCTGCGATCAAATTGCCATGCTCTACAGGGTTCTCACTGGCTGACTTTCATCAGTAGATCAGCGGCCCTTTCTTCCTAGCCCATCTGTGTCTGGAAGCTCCACTCACGCTTGTTAAGCATTTTAGCAACAGGTAAGCCCCTAATGACAGACAGATGGTGACTGAGTATGAGGTGTATTCGCTGGGATGGACTCCTTCCTGCACCAAAGGTGAGAATTCTTCCAGGGAACCACCAAGGCTCTCCATGTGTGATAGGAAGGTTTATTGTGTCAACCTGGCCAATGAA
Source organism: Nesogale talazaci (assembly GCA_004026705.1). NCBI lineage: Eukaryota > Metazoa > Chordata > Mammalia > Afrosoricida > Tenrecidae > Nesogale > Nesogale talazaci. The sequence continues at coordinate 32,773 of PVJH01009560.1, forward strand.
CACATGTGGGATTAATTGAAGGGCACAGAGATAAATGGCTAGGCAAGCCTCACCTTTCTTGTCTCTTGCTCTTTGATGATCGGGTCAGTGTGCGGCTGCCTCAGCCGGTTCTCAACTTGCAAGTTACACTACCTGTGGGACCCTAACCTGTGGATTGTGACACATAGTTTGAGGTTCCTTCGAGACCCGCTTTACCACACTATTGGAATATACATCGCTTGAGCTAGGGACTGCTGGATCCTGTCATCTGGCTGACTGCTGGTGACCTGCCTTGCTGTTTCCTGCCTGTGGCCAAATAGCCTGAATTGCTCTACAGAGGACTACCCGGCGGCCCTCAGGACTTGAAGGACTGCCAGTATGCTAACTGTTTCGTGAAAGTGAGTTGCACTGAGGAATTTGTACTGTTCTATATCCTAATTGTTGTTGTTGTTGTTGTTTTGGGGGGGCATCACTGCTCTCCAGTAGTAGAAGTAGGAGGCCCAGCCCCACTGCTGGAATTGAACCTCTGTCCCAGTGGGCCACAGTCCCGCGCACAACCACTATGCCACCGGGGCTCAGCCCTTAGCCGAATTGTATATAAGTATATATATTTTTTCATAAGGGTCCTGGTTTTGTTTCTCTAGAGAACCCTGTCTAACATACCATGTAATTTAAAATTGGACCCCAAAGTTACAGAAAAGTCTGAAGAAATACCTTCCAGAATCAAACACTTTTCCACAGCCAAAGTATGGTTATGCCATCTGTTTACCATGATTTCCTCATCTGAAATAGCCAGCATTCAGCTCCTCTCAAAAAGACTCATCTCGAAGGTTTGGTATGAATGTGGCAAGCCACCTGACAGGACCACTAAAATACTAGCTTATATTCCAGGAGCCCTGAAAGTTGTGATTTTCTAATTTGGTCACAATGAAGTCAAGAGTTAACTGTTAGATGTAGACACTGGTCTAACTCCAAGGAAGCTTTCAGAGGCCTTGAAGAGAGATAGAAAAAAGCACTGCATTTCACATTTGTGGAGCCCACCATGTCTGAGTGATGGCCAGGAGTGAAGGGCAGGGCCAGTGCAAGGGCCTTTGGCACTGGATCCGCTCAGCGCTGACTCACGGCAGCCCCTGTGGATTTCTGGGATTGTAGCTGTTGATGGCAGGAGAGAGCCACAGCTTTCTCCCAAAGAGCTGAAGATTGCAGCCCGACACTCAGCTCCTGCTCCCCCGAGGCTCCATGTGGCCACCGAGAGTGGGAATGCTCTTATCACATGGTGAGTGTCGTCAGTGGAATGGCTCATTCGAAAGTTGCCGAACTGGCAAATGTCTACATATGTACCATACAACAGTTTTTAAAAAAAATGTTGGCTGAGCCCCGGTGGCGTAGTGGTTGTGCGCGGAACTGCTGCCCACAGGATTGATGGTTCAAATCCAGCAGCAGCTCTTCTGGAGCAAGACTGAGCTTCCTACTCCCACCAGGTCAGTGATGCCACAAACAAACAAACAAACAAACAAACAAAAATGTTATACAGAGCAAAAAATCATAATCACTATATAATCTCCTTATCTTAAAGACAAAATTTTTTTTTTATTGTCAAAATTGTAAAGGAGGCTCACTGATAGCTTCCTAAGCAGATTGATTAGAATGGCATGGAAGCAAGTAACGAAAACTCTCTTTCAATGGATGCAAACACAAGAAAAGTGAGAAGCGAGTGGGGGGAGAAATCTTATATCGTATGCTTCTGTTTACATCCAGTCCAGACACACGCACTAATGACACGGCTCTGTGCACAGGGAGCGATATATGTAAGAAAACTGAAACGGATAGTGGGGAGGCACAGAGAAGGTTAAACACTGACTGGGGAAGATGAGGATCAGTGGAAGCAGGAGAACTGAAGATGGACTTGGGGAATAAGCCAAAGGGTTTGGATAGTGTTGCTGATTTCATTGTTTTAAGGCTGAATTTTAGGCCTATACATAAAATAGAACTGTGCTCTGTAATTTCATTTTAAAATTTTGTTGTTGAGACTATACAAGCCAAACAGACCCAGTGAACATCAGTTACACCTCCCTTCCCCTCCCCCTTCCTGGCTGCTAAGGTTCCTGTTTAATCTTTCAGAGGTAGTACCAATCCAATTCCAAATGAATGGTCCTCAAAAGAGCATGCTCAAAGCAAACAATTCTTACTAGGTAAGCTAAATTGTTTTAAGAATTTGTCAGAGGATGTTTTTGGTTTTAGGCTTAAAGATTTTCTCAGGGCAATAGTCTCAGGGGTCCATCTGCTTCCATGATTCCACAAAATCTGGAGTCCAAGGTAATTCTGTCATCCATATCCCTCACCTTTGATCATGACTCTTCTATAAAATATATTTTATTAAAATTATTCAGTAATGGTAACAGTACCATCTAGCGCTTCTGGTCTTATCACAGAGAGGTAGTTGTTCATGGAGGCAAACAGGCACTCATCCCATTTTCCTCTTCCTTTCCCTGACTCTGTTTCTTCCTCCATTTTGCTAGGCTAATGGATTTCAATTATGTCTCAGATGGCTACTGCAAGCTTTTAAGACTCAAGGCTTTTACACACTGTCCAAAGAGTTTTCTCTGGCTGAATTTTCAGAAGGACGTAGCGAGGCCTTTCTTCCAAGGTGCTGCTTCCTGCCTGTCAGCCGAGCACAGTAACTGCTCGCTCCCTGCAAGGGCACGCAGAGCTTCACTAGTATTTATTCACCAAGAAGGAACAGGTTGCCAAGTAAGCTCTGACTTGCTATGTTATGACACAATTCTTACTTTGTGTGCTGAAAGAGTTCTTTGTACATACTTAGATACTGATTGGGATATGATATGATACATTGGTATATATTAATGGTATCATATACCATGGCCTATCTTTGACCATTGCTAAATCAGAGTGTAATGCTTTCAATCACTGCTGTCCAATAGAAATATTGTATTTGTAGACAAAAAGTTGCACAATAGAAGCACTCATATGATTTAAAATTTTCTAACCACCATATTAGAAAAAAAATTTAAAAATAGGCAAAATTGCTTTCAATATTTTATTTAACCCAATATATCAAAATATGCACAAGACCCCTTTAAAGTGTTGAAGAGCAAGTATGTTACTTTGAGGACTAAGGTGTATCTGATTTAAACCAGGGTATTGTCTGTCTTTTTTTTTTTTTCAAGCCATGGTATTTTCAATATCTTATATGCATGTGAATGGAAGTTAAACAATGAATAATGAAAATGGAAGAAAAACTGATGCATTTCAATGATTGCACTGCCAAATAATATTGAAAGTACCAGAACCTGCCAAAAGAACAAACTGATCTGTCTTGGAAGAAGAATCAGCAGAATGCTTCCAGAGACAAAGGTGGGAAGATACGATCTCATGTGTTTTGGACTTGCTATGAGACCCCAGGCTCTGGAGAAGGACATCATGCTTACTAAAATGAAGGATCAGTGAGGAAGAGGAGGGGTCTTGACAAGATGGACTGAAAGCGTAGCTGCAACTGTGGGCTCAAACAGGAACAACTGTGAGGCTGGCCAATGCGGGGGCAGCCCCCTGTTGTACCGAGGGCTGCTCTGAGGCAGACGTGACTCGTCGGCATCAACAACAATAACAGCATCTAACAACATGGTCTCCGTATGTGTCGTACATTGAGTTCTCCAAAGAAACAAAACCTGTGAAGTTTATACATGTATACAGAGAATGATTTATAGCAAGAAAATGGCTCACACAGTTGTAGGAGAACCCAAGTTCAAAGTCCAGGCAAGTTTCAACTCTAAGGGTCATGTGTTAGTCTGGAGGCTTTTTCTGATTCAGCAGGAAGCCAACAGGTCATGCTTGTAGAGGTAAAAGAATCTAGGGTCACCCAGTCAGGTTTGTGATTATTGATGACTTCCAGGAGCAACAGGCAATATGGCCAAACATTGACTCAAGTTCCAAAGAACTCAAGTCCATAAGCAGGATCCACATCAGCAAAGATCGAGCAAGCTTTTCCATCACATCTACTTATATTAGAAGCAGGCCACATCCTTGAAGAGATATCATCATCATGGGACATTACTAGATCTTAACTGCCAAACATAGCCAAGTCCACGCATAGCCTTACCTAACAGCATATAACAATTATATTCTCATTCTATTTTTATATTACCATGTGGATTACTCCCTTTCAAGTGCTTAATAGCCACATGTGATTAGTTTCCATCATAATGGACAACACAGTTTTATAAAACAAATGCAGTGTATACTCCAAGGACTACAGATAATCTGATCGAGGGTGAGATGGTGGCAGTATGAGGAGTTGTTACAATGTCACACAAGCACAGAGAAGGATAACTAGTCTTACTAGCTGCTGAATGACAGCGTCCATTGTGTTGACTATGAAATTGTGCCTGTTTTTCAGCGAGTGAAAATTATGAGGTTGATGTGATACAGTAGTTGAAATGCAACTACACGTTGCATAAGGACTGGTTAACATTAAAAAATCAAGGTCAATGCTCAATGACAACTAAACAACAAAGACAAAACAGAGAAATGGTGCAGGGAACAAGGCAAGAAATCAACTTGACATGAAAAAATAATAGTAATTTCTAAATTATCAAGGTTTCATGCGGGAGGGAGGGAGGGAGGGAGAGTGGAGAGGAAGGGAAAAAATGAGGATCTGATACCAAGAGCTCAAGTAGAAATAACATGTTTAGAAAATGATGACAACAAATGTACACATGTGCTTGACTCACTGTATGTAGATAGTGTGATAAGAACTGTATGTGCTCCCAATAAAATGATCTTTTAAAAAGTAAAATCTCAGTGATTCAAGTGATGTGGTGTGCTAAAGTGCTTAGTTACTAACTGTAAGGTTTTGGGCTTAAATTCCCGAGGGATACCTCGGAAGAAAGATCTTTTCTATAACAGAAAGACTCCAGCTATGACAGTTAGTTTGTGTTCTGGCATGCTGAAAAATGGCTTCTATAGCTACACTGATGGCAAGAGTCTGCAGGGAGATGGATGAGGCACAAGAGACTTGGTTCTCGGGTAGGCAGCTATCCCATCACCCCACACATTCCTCTGAAGAGGCTGGGAGAGGAAGCAGCCACTTGAACTGTATACTGCCATCCTTTATACCCTTGTGTCCTGATATCATCATCTCATATTTTGCCTCTAAATTTAGGCAATTCCCAAATCACAATTAAGTTCTGTTTCCATAACTCCATAACTCAAGTCTGACATAGTCAAATACATCATTTTCTCTTTCAACTTTCATCATGGTTGCATTTTACTCTTGATAAGTATCTTGATTAAGTCCGATCTTTATTTATCTTTGGGTATTGTGGTAGTTACATAATCTGGTATCAACTTAAAACTATTAAGAGTGAAGGGGTGAAATTTAAACTGTGAATCAGGTCACAGCTTGATGACCTCATTTGGAGGTGCTAAGGAGATAAATCGTTTACTGGAAGCCAGAACCCCACTCTCTGCTTCAGATTCTTACTGGCTAACTAGATGGAGCTTTGCAGATGCAAAGTCCTGGAGATGGAGGAACCACTGGAGATCCACGCCAGTGTCGAGATGCTTCCTCCACTACTGGATGCACAAGACTTTCCACCCACTGGCCTGTAATCTTCCTGCATTCAGTGTCATTGTATGTGTTGTGTGAGTCCAAAGAGGAATTTATAGACTAGTATTGGATATATGGACTGATTACAACCTATGGATTATGAACTGGAAAGGGCTGGAATTTTTTTTGATATACAACTGCTCTTTGATATAAAACTCTTAAATACATATGAGTGTATCTAAATTTGTTTCTCTAGTCAATTCAGACATAAATATCAATAACATTGAAAATAAACATGTAGCGGGCTGAGCCCCGGTGGTGTAGTGGTTGTGCGCGGGACTGCGGCCCACTGGGATGGAGGTTCAATTCCGGCTCCCAGGAGCAAAGGCTGAGCCTCCTACTCCCACCACCTGAGATCAGTGATGCCTAAAAAAAAATTTTTAAAAATAAAATAAAATAAACATGTAGATATGAAATAAGTAAATTATTGCTAAAAATGATACAAGTCTTTGTTAAACAAGAATATGAAGATATGAAGCTATTGTTTCTCAACTTATGCTCTATGGCGGTCTATATATTTCTGTAACTCTGTATAGCTCTGTAACTCTTTCCCAAAGAATTATTCTCTCTCTCATTTACACTATGTCAAATGGCAGTTTGGGCATCCTGGAGAGACCTAAATTTGTGTTCATTAAGTGACCTTTGAGTTGCAGTGGCTCTCAACCTACCTAATGCTACACCTCTTTCATACATTTCCTCAGGTTTTGGTGACCCCCGACCATAAAATTATTTTCATTTCTACTTCATAACTGTACTTTTGCTATTCTAATATGAATCAGGTGACTCCTGTGAAAGAATTTCGCCCCTGTGACTGCTCTCCCCCACAAAGTCATGATCCACACATTGAGAACTGCCGAGTTATAGGAACGAAAAGAAGTCTAAGGGGGACAAGATCAAGGCTGGAGTGTGAATAGAGTAAGGCTTTTAATACAATTCTTCTGAGTCAGCCCATGCTACCTTTGGAGAATGAGTGCGTAGAGGAAAAACACTCATTGCAACTTTCATGACCGATTTTTCTCACCAATGCAGTTTTCCAGCTTCTTAAAACTTTCCCCAGTACGCCTCCATGACCCCCTGCTGTTCTTTAAGAAAATCTATCAAGATTAACCCCAAAGAACCTTCCCCAAGCAGTCAATGTAGACTTCTGAGCTGACTTCTCTGCCTTGAATTTAATTGGTCAAGCAGATCCCTTGGAAGTCACTGAGCGATTCAGGAGATGTGGGTTCTTTTTGTTTAAGGCACTTAAGAAGATAAGTGTAATGACTGAGAGAATATGTCTGTAGCTACTCATTGATTATAAAGACAATAGTGAAGCATATTTTAATTGGACTACACCTGTGCATATATGAATTGAAACCCCAGTACCAGTACTTTTTGGCTCAGACACATACCTTTTAATATATTATACATAAAATTTCTCTGATAATAAAGGAGGACTGGACAAAGTTGGCACCTTGTCAGTTATAGCAGGAATTCCACTTGTGGAAGGTTCTGGGCTGTCTGAGTTATCCTTGGGATTCAGGATGGTATTTCTAGTCAGAAGTTAGTGAGAGCTGTCTGTATGATCTTTCATCCACCGCTGCCTTTTCCTTCGTCTGTTTTGTGGGAACTTCTCACTCCTCAAATCTGTCTATTGATTCTAGCAAAGGCTCTGGCGTTTGGGTCAATGTTGTGGAGCAGTGGTTCTCAACCTTCCTAATGCCACGACCCTTTCATATAGTTCCTCGTGCTGTGGTGATGTCCAATAATAAAATTATTTTCGTTGCTACTACATAACTGTAATTGTGCTACTGTTATGAATCATAAAGTAAATATCTGATATGCAGGGTGTGTTTTCATTGTTATAAATTGAACATAATAAAACATCATTAAAGCATAGTGATTAATCACAAAACAATATGTAATTACATATTGTGAAATATTTATGTGTTTCCTGATGGTCTTGGGCAGCCCCTGTAAAAGGGTTGTTTGACCCCCCCCAAAGGGGTCATGACTCATAGGTTGAGAACTGCTGTTTTAGGGCAACTGCAGTCTTTGTTTGAGTTTAAAAGATATTTCCACTAATTTAACTGTGAGATCTTTTCTACAACCTTCCTCATGATGCTGTCTTTCTTCTTCAGCATTTCTTTTCTCTCCAAAGCTAATCCAATTCAAATTTGTCAAGTTTCCTTCTTAGTGACCTGTGAGCTGTCCCACATTCATGATGTCAAGTTCCAATTCAGTGTTATTGCCAAATGCATGCTATCCCCAACTATGTCTTCCATCACATTATCCTGAACAAATGCCTGCAGTGTGTTCACATAACTCAGCAAGTCAGCATGACTTCTGGGCACATGTGCAGTTCAGTTGTCATATGTTGTCATTAGAGTTGAACATTGCCCATCTTTGTGTCCCTTGTGACTCTGTTACTTCAAAACCTCAATGCAGAGCAGGCCATAGCTGTTACAGTTTTATGAGGAACAAGTGGTACTTGAGAATGATAACATCAGCAAGTCACATGATGCAACATTATGTGAGATTATCACTAAGAAAATGTAAAAAAGAGAAACAATTAGTTGTAAGTATGATTTGTGGTAAATTGAACATGGTGTTTTAAGTTGGAGCTGGTGAGCTCGTGTTTACCAAACCACACTCTCTCTAAGATCATTATGACCCACTTCATGTCTTTTTCTTTGTGGCCTATGTTGTCATTGTAGTTTTATATTAAAGTAGGTAGTTCTTTTATTATCACATCGAGTTCCAGAGAGAAAGCAAATCCCCTAGGCCCAAGTTTCTATCTCTAGATACATTTTTGAGAGTAGAGATTGTTTCAAATAGTTTGTTTAGCCCCCAAAGACCAATCATGTGAGTGAGCTCATACATAATTTGATGAACATGAGAGGACACAGGGTGAGATTTCATTCCCATTTATTCTTTCTCCTCAAAAACAGAAAGTTGGATATGTGTCTAAAGGGTAATTTTGATATTACAAAAGAAACACATGGTTACTGTAATAAAAAAGAAGAAATGTGAGCAATGCAAAATATTATAATTAGTACAGAGCAAAAGTTCCTCTTTGATCCCCTTCCAACTCCCTCCCTCCTATTAAATTTGTAAATGTCCTTCCAGATGATTTGCTGTGAATTCATAACTATGCTTATCTATGAGCATTCTCTTTATTTACAGATTTTTATCAATCTTAAATATATGTGTGGAATTATATTGCATCGGTGATGTGTTTCAATATATTTTAGCAACATATTTCTCAGTATGGCAACTAGGGAAAAACCCACTGTGCTTTAGCTGGTTCTGACTCGTGGTGACCCCACGTGTTAAAGCAGTAGAGTGGTGTCATAGGATTCTCCTGGTTGCAATCGTTCCCAAAGCAGACTCTCAGGCATTTCTTCCACAGAACCAGTGGGTGGGTGTGAACTGCTAACCTTTCTGTAAGCAGCCCAGAGCAAACTATTGGTGTCAGAGTACTTCCCTAAAGATGTAAGTCAGAACTTGTCATTGCAGTGCTCAGACCAGTGCATTGTGATAAAAAGTCAAAACCCTAAGACTATCAGTAAGGACCCACAAAGACCTCCTCTCCAGGTATGGGAAAGGAGGGGGGGTCAAAGGCAGACCAATAGTAATGATGACTGTATAAGCACACCTTAGGGGAACAAATAACAGAATTAATTTTAACAGATACATTGGGTCATCTAAGATATGAATATATATAAAGGGTTCCTGGGAGGAGGAAGGGGATAAAGAGGAACTGATATCAAAGAGTTCAAGAAGAAAGACAATGTTTTGAAAATGATGGTGGTGACAATTATACAATTATGCTTGATCCAACTGAATTATAGATTATTATAATACCTGTAATAGCTCCAATAAAGATATTTTTTAAAAACCCTCCCAATATATTCCCCAATATTCTGCCATTCATCTCATCACTCTCTCTAATACAGTTTCTCTTGCAGCCTACCCTCCTTCCAACCAGCAAAGTAGATGACCTTTGTCCTGGATGGTCTTGCTGTCTACATGTTTCTTTCCTAGTTATCCTCAGGGCTCACTCTCTTACCTTCTACAGGTCTTCATCCCAACATCCTCAATGAAGTCTACTCTGACATGACTCTTCAATGTTACAGTCCCCCATCCCCAGCAATCCCAATCCTCCTGATTTTTGTTTTAGTTACCTAGCTTTGCTGTAACACAAATACCACAAGTGAGTGGCTTTGAAAAATCAAAATGTGTTGGCCAACAGTTCTGGAGTTTACAAGCTCAAATCAGAATCTCAGTCTTGTTGATTTCTTCTTCTTGGTAGCTGTGGTAGTTACATAACCTGGTGTCAGTTTGAGGATTAAGAGTGTAGTGGTGAAGTCTACTCTGTCAATCAGAATATAACCAATGAGGTCTTTGTGTGGACATGGCCTTCTCCTGAGGATTCTGGGAACTTTGGTATTCTTCCTTGGAGGCAGGAGACTCTCTCTGCTCACTCCCTGTGAGACATCCCTGAGGAGAAGAGACATGGAGTGAAGCTGATGGATCCAGAAACCACATAGAGACCCCTGCCAGTGCTGAGATGCTTACAGTACCACTGGATCCACAAGACTTTCCATCCATTTGGCTTGTAATATTCTGAATATAGAGTCATTACAAGTATTTCATAAGTCTGAAAGGGACTTTATAGATTGTATCCGATATATGGGATGATATTGGACTTTTGGACTTGGTCTAGACTGGGCTTGGTTGTTTTCTTAATGCACAATTACTTTGTATATAAAGCTCTTATAGTCATATGAGTGTGTCCATGAATTTGTTTCTCCAGTCTACCGAGACTAACACAGTAGCCCTGGAATTTCATAGCTCTCTGGCATATAGGCAAGACTTACATGGTATCTGTCATCATTCATGTCCACATCTCTCTATTCTGGTATTTCCATAACTCAGAAGTTATTACTTCTGTATGACTGTATTAACATAACAAAGGAAAACCAGACCCTCTCCTCACTTACTCACTGGTTAGTTTCCAAAGACCAAGTTGTTATACAAAAATCAGTGTGATAATGGAGGAGGACAACAATACCATTATATAACTACAAAATCACTCAGCATCATGGCCCAGACAAGTTGATCTTGGCCATCACCATCAAGCTTTACTCTCCTCTTGCATTCATTATTGTCAGATGTGATATTAAGAGAAAAAAGTTATATAATATATATATTATCATAAGTACAAAATATTGGATAATCAGGCAATTGACAAATAAAAAAGAGAGTGTGAACATTTCCAAACAGGGTCATTTTAATAGGTACAAGGATAGTGATTTCAATATGTATTGTGGAGGGATACAATTCAGTCCATAATGACCTTGATATATCCTTCTTCCTTCCTAGCATTTGTGACTTCCTAGCAGCACCAACAAATTATGTATATTATTTTCTATAGATTTCACTTTGTTTGAATGTAACATCCACAAGAGCAGATATCTTTATTTTGTTTATAATGTCTCCCAAGTACCTAAACAGTGCATTGATCATAACAGGTTTTATGGTGTTCAGTAAATATAAGTATGCTTCAAAAAATTTGTGGAATAAGTTCATTAAAAGATAATGGAATTTATCCAGAAACTTTTTGAAGCCCCCTAAAACTTGAGTTTTAGAAATCTTTCCTCCTTATTTCTTTCTTTTTCCCCACAGCACTATTACACACTGGGGTGCTTTATTGAGCTTGCTGATAGATGGGGATACATGCAGGAGCTGTGGACAGGAGCGGGGCCAGGCAGGCCAGGAGACAGGTTGTCCAGCAGAGTAGGCCTGGAGGGTTCAGGACACAGCATGGTGCAGCGGCTAATGGCCATGCTGGCCCGTGATCTGTGACAGGGCTGGGAAGCTCATCACAGTGCCTGTGGTGAGAAGAATGATGAAAATGAGGATTTCCAGGAGGCCAGGGACTGTAGTGAAGATGTTCAGATACTTGGCATGATTCTGGTCCCCAAGCATGTCTCCCACCATCTTCCAATCCCTGGACTTCACAGAGTAGGCATAGGCCACGAAGTCCAGGCAGCAGCAGTTGAGAAAGAACGTGTTGAAGAGCGACCAGACGATGTGGTCGGTCACGCGGGGTTCACTCTCCATGTTGATCATGGTGGACTGCATGGAGGCGGCGTGGTATGGGATCTGCAGCCCACCCATCTTGAGCTCCTCTTTGTCTTGAGCCATCTCCTGGGTGTGAGGACACAGAGATCTGTGGCCAGACGCCAGGCTTCAGGAGGATGTCAGTGTCCTGACTCTGTGCCTGCTGGAAGGGCTCTCCTGGCACTGTCTTCCTGAGCCTGCTGGAGGCGCAACAGGAGGCACACCTCCCCCTCTTTATTTCTGACCTAATCACTTTATTTGCCTTTGTGTTCTTAAGGCCTATCCCAGAACCTGACCTATTCGTAAATATGCAATGCCTGGTGGGTTGCAAAAAGTACAACAATCCAGGAGGGGAAGGAAAGGAAAGCCTTTGACCTTCGAAAAACAAAACAAAACATCTAGAACTTCCAGTGGGTAGTCAATGAGCATTAACTGGTGGCAAAAAAAGTACAGTCACTGGGGGGAAAAACGAAGTCATCTAATCATAGGAACCTGTCCCTGAACCGAAGGTTGAAGATTTGAGCTCACACAGAGTCTCTTGAGAAGAAAGTCCTGGACAGGCGCTGCTGGATAATCTGCCATCGAAGCTCACGTGCAGCTGCCAGGAGGTGGGGTCAACTCCATGGCTGCAGCTTACAAGTTGTATTTGGAACGTACGCATTCCCCGAGCGGATTCTTCAAGGAAGCGTTACAACAGGGGTGTGGCTTCCTTTTGCCATTTCCTCCTTCCCTTTTCTCTTTCTTTCTCTCCTGTTTGTTCCTATCTCTTGACTGTCCTCTTATGCTCCCTCTGTTGCTCATTTCCTCCCTCCCTCTTTCTTTTTCTGATTTAAAAGATTTTTAAACTGCAAAAGTAATACCATTGTAAATTATGAAAAGCTGAAAGCAATAGAAGAGAATATAAATATCTGTCCCCCCGATAGAATTGTGAACATTTTAAGTGAACCATGCGTGAATTTTTTTTAGTAAAATAGGGCATTAAATATGTAGTATTAGAGTTGGTTTAAGACTTTTCCTATATCATTAAATATATCTTCTATAATTTCATAATTTTCCAAAATTTGCTCGGTTTTGAGCTTAACCTTGGTTGTTGTTGCTACCTGTCATGGAGCTGGTTCTGCCTGGCAGAGACCCTGTACCCGACAAAGTGAGACAGGGCGCGGCCTTGGGCCATTCTCACAATGGTTCCGGGACCTGAACCCGTTGTGGCAGTCACCGTGTCAATCCGTCTTGTTGAGGGTCTTTTTCTCTTCCTCTGCTGTCCCTCTATTTTGTCAAGCGTGATGTCCTCCTCTAGGGACTGACCTCTCTTGACAACCTACCCAAAATATGTGTGAGACAAAGTCTCACTATTCTTGCTGCTAAGGACTACTCTGGCCATACTTCTCCCCAAACAGTCATTTTTCCCTTTAGCCATTTCAATATTCAATATTTTAGTACTTTCAATATTCTTGTACAGCACCACAATTTAAATGCATTGATTCTTCTTCAGTCTTCTTTATGTAAAGTCCAACTTTTACATGCATTTGGGACAATGGAAAATACCCTGGCTTTGGTCAGGGCACATCCTTGCTTTCAAGACTATCAAGAGGTCTTGTGCACCAGATTTACACAATGCAACTTGTTGTTTGACTCCACGAACATTGATTGTGGAACTAAACAAGACAAAATCTTTGACAACTTCAGCCTTTTCTCCAGTGATCATAATGTTTCATACTGGTCCAATTGTGAGGATCGTAGTCGTCCTTACATGGATTTATAATCCATACTGAAGGCTGCAATCTTTGATCTTCGTCAACAAGTAGTTTAAGTCCTTCTCATTTTCAGCAAGCATTATCTGTATATCAGAGGTAAATAAGCCTTCCTCCAATCCTGAAGCTGCATATTCCTTCATGTAATCCACCTTCTCTTCTTATTTGTTCTGCATGCGAATTGAAAAGTATATAGGGAGGATACAGCCGTGACTGACGACTTTCCTGACTTTAAACCAGGAAATCATTGGTTGCTGTGTTAGGTTGGTTTGACTAGAGAAACAAATACAGTGACACTGTGTAAGAGAAAGGTTTATGTCAAGAAGTAATTATATACCAAGCAAACATCTCAGCCCAGTCCACGTTAAGGCCATAAATCTGATACTAGTCCATAAGTTCCTTTTCAGACTCACACAGCCACACGAAATAACACCAAAAGCCAGAAGAGCAGGGGCTGCTAGATGCAAATACACATGGATCCAACAGGGGCGGCGGCGGCTGCATCGCAGGGCTCATGTCAGGAAGGGTCAGTCAGCAAGAAGGTGAAGGCAGTGAGGGGAGGAGAGCTTCCCAGGATACTCCTTCTGAGAAGGCCATGCCCACAGGGTGTCAACATCAGGTTGTGACCTGATTGACAGGCTAGACTCCACCCCACACTTTTATATATCCTCAAGTTGACATTAAATTATATAACTTCCACTGTTACTTTCTGTTTGTATGGGTTTTTTTGTAACACTATATAATACTTAGCACTTTCTTGCTCATCCTTGAATAAATTATTTTTGTTCAAAATAAAAGGTTGGTCTTTGAATAATTTCCCTATAGAAATTTTTGATCAACTGCATAAGTTATAAACTTGGTTCTCCTCATTCAATATTGCTTACCAATTTGGTTATTAAGAAAAACTTAAGGCTAAGCCCCGGTGTCAAAAGTGGTTGAGTGCAGGACTGCGGCCCACGGACTTGGCGGTTCAAATCCAGCAGTGATTCTCAGGAGCAGCACTGGGTAGCGCCCACCACCACCAGAGGTAGTGATGCACACACACACACACACACACACACACACACACACAAAAGAAAAACTTAATAAATTAAAAAGGAATGAATAAAACAGAACAAAAAGGCAAAGTGAAAATTTTCTTAATTAAAGATGGAAAGGGTTTAGAGCAGTGCTTGGCAAAGAATTAGCACTCAATGTTTGCTCTTCTTTATTTTGAAAAATATTACTCTATCTTCTTCATTTTCAGAACCATAAGGAATTTCTATGGGCCTTTATTCCAGCAAAGTTCAAAATTTATGATATATTTTAACATTTTGTTCCATTATGTTGTGCAGTAACACCGAGCAGATGTATGCTGATTCCTTACTCTTCTGTAGCTGTTATCGTACAATATGTTTTTGGCAATTTATTGGTTTTTATTATATTTTGACATTTGCCCATTTTCTGACCTGTTTTTCACAAAAGCTTGTGTTTTACTTTTTCCAGGTCGTGGAAATGTTTTATTTTAATGTTTAACTCCCACAAAGCATTAAATAAAGCTTCATCTCTAATATATACAATAGTATCATTGGCAAATAGCAAATGACTTAAATGTTAATTTTTATTATTAGCCTTTTCCTCATTAATTAAAAACATTTACCTGTTTAAGAATGTAGTTAAATATTTCTTTAGTTGAATTGCAAGTCTTTCAAAATATGTAAAATAGAAAAATGGAAATAGTTCTTCTAGAATTTTTTCAAGTAGTTTTCAGTCCTGAATATACATTTTATGTAAGGATATTGAGTATTTCAGAGAAAAAATTTAATGGAAAAATGATTAACTTAGACTATAGTGGGGGTAAGTATAAAATTTAAAACATCCCACTCACAAAGCTCTGGAGTTTTTTTTTTTTTAGTTCTGAAGAATTATTGTATTTGACTTGTATTTTTTTTTTAAGGACGTGGATAATAAAATTCCAGCACAATGTCCCTCGCTGATGATACCATTCTAATTAAAGATAGCAAGGAAGAAGTATCTCCTATATGTTTGGTATGTAGTTAAAATTATGTAATAGAGTACAAAATATCATTTACATTAAAAATCAAAAATTTTTAAACAATTGAATACTTAGCAACACGGGAGTCGGCATAGGGATCACCAACAGTTTCTTCCTGTGACTTAATTTTCTTTTGTCACTGACAAATGTAGTTTTACCTGGGGCAGGTGAGCAGGAGCGTGCTGGTGTTTTTTGATAATGGAATGAATTGTAAGGAGACCCCCCCCCACCCACTTTGGCCCCGTTTCCATTTGGAACTCTTGCACAAGGAAAGGGCGGTTCTCCCCCACTCCCTGTCATCAGTCGGGGCTAAGCTCCCTGTGGGTTTCCAACACCCAGGCTGTTAACGAGGGTGGAGAAAACCCATCTTTTCCCAGGGGCGCTCTGGGCAGTTTCTGTACAGAGAGCTGCCCAACAGCTAACCGGAACTCCAGTAGGGAAATTCGACTTCTGGGTTGATGGCACAAAGTTTGGTTCTAAGATAAGACTTTGACATGCTTGCCCAACTAGTGAATAGCCTAAGAAACCATTTAGGAAAAATAAGATAGGAGACAGCACGCTCGGAAAAGGAAGATGTTACACCTTCAGACTGGAATTGTAGACATCAAAGGGGAGGTGCACAGTGATCACTTAGAGCTTTTTTTTTCCTTTCTGTTAATAACTCTCATTGCACTCCACTCCATTCACTTTTTTTTTATTATCTTTTTTTGTTTTTTGGGCATCACTGCCCTCTGGTGAGAGTGGGAGGCCTAGCCTTGCCCCTGGAGAGCTGCTGCGGTCTTTGAACCGCCAATCCAGTGGGCCACAGTCCCGCACCAAACCACTATGTCACCGGGGCTCAGCCCCGCACTCCATTCACTTTGGTAAAGTTTTCTAGTGAGTGATTATAATAGCTCCTCTTGAACTATATTCTGGAACATTCTCAGTTCTGATAGCTGAGATTTGATCTAGTTAACCTAACTCCCATTCTTCCTTAAAATAAATGTAAATCCACTCAGTAGAATTATATCCCATCTCCACTGTCGTCTCTTTCGGTGGTAGGCCACAGAATTTTAAATCTAGAAAAGATCTTAAAGATTTTAGATACTGGGTCTGACTGGCTCATTTTAATAAAGAAAGGTTTAAAGTGGCATATCTAAATAATACACTCAGAGGGGACTAAATATGGGCTTTGACTCTGTAATTTTTTGATTCCCTCTTCCTTCCTGTACATTGCCACTACTGACTGGGTGTATAGTCAGACAAAGATGTTGCCCCAGGGTCAGTGTCTCTGTTTCCATGATTGTTTGTCACTCTTTTTGTGGTGTTTCAGCGTCTGTTGTTCTGCCAGTGTGTCATATTTTCATCCAATTTATGGCTTCCATTTCTCCCCCCACCCCCAGATGCCAGAACTATATGCATTTGCTGAGGATTTTAAGAAGGAGAGCAAAAAAACTGTGAGCCAGAAAATTCACACTATGTCTGTTAGTGACGCACAGAACATGCTTAGTCAAAACTTGCATGTGATGTTCCTAAACAGATCTGGCCTGAGAAGCACAGAAACTCTTCCTATGAGCACACTGGATCAGAATGAGGACCATAAGCCCAGGTCCATGACCGACCTCCTCCATGACAGCTTACTGTCAGACTCCTTGTCAGTGTTGCACAAGCTGCAGAGGACCCAAGAGAGACTCCTACAGAAAGGAATCCCTCCACCTGTGCACACCTTCCCCTATGAGTTTCTCATTGACTATGCTACGCCACAGGCCACAGCCACCCTCTGGGAGAAAGTTCAGAGCTTCTTGACACTTTACAATCCGGCCCTGCCCAAAGCTGACTGGGAAAAATTCGTCGCTGTAGAAAAAGTTCCGCGATCCATTTTAATTAATCCAGGTAATCTAAACAGATGCCTCATGGAAGAAAATTGATGGAGAGCTTAATGCAAAATTTAGCTAGCTTTCTGGAACAGAAAGAGTCAAATATTGAACCTGGGGGGATCTTGCCATTCTGGGGTCTGTGGGTGCTACCATGTGTAAAGTAGAGAAGATAGATTCACTAGTTCCAAGGCTCAACTTCACACACACACACACACACACACACACACACACCAGAAAATTCTATTATTGAAAAACATCATTTAAATCATCTTTTAGAAAAAGAACCAGTTTGACTTGGATGCTCACTTGGCTTTGATTCCCAAGTTCATCAAGCATTGACTGAACCGTGATTTTATCTTAAAAAAAAACCAAAACAGTTACTTTCGCACAATTGAAAGTTTAGCAGAACTCCCCCCTCCCCATTCCTGGACCATTTTAACCCTTTTTTGTTATTACCTCTGCAATAGAGCTTTCAATAGAGACCACAAGCAAACTCTCTGTTACCCATAAAAACTCACAGACGGTACAGAGAAAGTTAATCACATGCATGGCCTCTGGCAATAGAAGTTGATTTTTTTGGTTTCTCTTTTAATAGTAGACAGATTTTTTTCTTTTTCTTCCTTTATTATTGTAAGTATATAGAAATAACACATTTGTCAATTTAACATTTTTCATATGTAAATGACTTAGTAATATCAGTTCTATTACTCATGTTCTGCAGCCATCACACATAATATGAAATGGAGTTTTAGTGAGAAGGAAGTATCTTAATTCTTCCAGGTCTCCATTTTACTCTTGCAATTTGTAGGTAGTAACCATTTGTCAGGAGCCCTGGTAGCCTAGTGGGCTGCTAACCTCAAGGTTAGCAGTTTGAAACCACCAGCTATAGGGGGCTGGGAGGGGAAGAGGGGCCGGAAAGAAGAAAAGAGGGTGATTAAGACAAGGTTTTTTTACTCCTCAAAGAGTTACTCTCTTGGAACCACACAGGCACTTCTAGTCCTCCCATTCGGGTTGCTATAAGGCAGAATATGTGAGCCTAAGGCAGTGAGTTTTGAGAAGAAGCCCTATTGTTGTAGTATTCATGTTTTGGTCTGCGTACTGCCAAGTCAGCAGTTCCAAATCATAAGACACTCTGTAGGAGAAAATGGTACAACATACTGGCATGAAGCAGGGAAACAATAGAGAGGTCTGAGCACCCCCACCCCCAACTCCAACTACATGTAAGAATTTACTTCAGAGGACAGCACTGAAGCTGCAGCTCAGGGAGAGAGACACATCTGCTCAGAACCTACAGTTGCAAATGAAGGGGGAGAAAGAGAGAGTGGAGCACATCCTGGGACATGAAGCCTTGAGGAGGATATCCCTGCTCAAAGCAGCCAATGCACAGAGAGGAACACATGGCCAGTCCCACTATGAGACATGATGTCCCTCACTGACCCATACCCCTACAGGGGACAACACTGGAGACACGGTACGGGAATTGCTCCCAATCTGACCCCACCACACCGAGGCAAAACACTAAGGGTATGCAACAGAACAACAAGGGAAGCACAGCAAGGAAGTCCTGAAGGAGTACCAAAATAGACTTTGGGGCCAGGGTGTGGCACCCCACCAGATTCAACCACAAAACACTCCTCAAGGTCAACAAACAGAGCTGGAACTATTTATAGGCTTTTCTTTTTTTGTGGGTCATGTTTTTTGTTGTTAAACACCAATCTGGAGGAGAAGACAATGGGTCATACAGTTCTAGGAGGACATGCGCAAGGGGGAGGCTGGGGGAAAGAAAGTGGGTGTTAACCCAGAGATAAGGGAGAAACAAGTGATGCAAAATTGATGGCAAAGAGGGTGTAGGAGGCTTGGTAGGATTTGATCAAGGGCAGTGGAACCAAGAGGAAGGACTCAAACCCAAATGAAGGCTTAGCATAATCATGGGACAAGGGGAAAGTAAAAGAAAATAGAGGAAAGAACTAGGAGGCAAAGGGCGTTTAAGGAAGTCTAAATAAAGGTAGGTACATATGCAAATAGATTTATATATGACAATGGGGAAATAGATCTATGTGCAAATATTTATAGATTTAGGCTAAAGTAGCAGATGGACAGTGGTCTCCACTCAAGTACTCCCTCAATGTAAGAACACTTGTTCTATGAACACTGGCATTCCATGAACCTCATCTTCCTGACATGATCACTGAAGACAAAGCAGATGCATAAGCAAATGTGGTGAAGGAAACTGATGGTGTCCAGCTACCAAAAGATATAGCATCTGGGGTCTTAAAGGTTAAAAAAAAGTGGCCATCTAGCTCAGAAGCAACAAAACCCACATGGAAGAAGCACACCAGTCTGTGTGATCACGAGATGTCATGGGATCAAGTATCAGGCATCAAAAGACAAAAAAATCATATCATTATGAATGAGGAGTGTTCATTTGTAAGCAGCTGGACAGCCCCTTACAAAAAGGTGACAAGGAAAAGATGAGCCAGTCAGGGTGCAGTATAGCAACAATGAAACATACAACTTTCCTTTAATTCTTTTTCACCCCCTTAGTTCTATAATGCTTTCTTCCCCCGCTATCGTGATCTCAATTCTACCTTATAAATATGCCTAG
Source organism: Nesogale talazaci (assembly GCA_004026705.1). NCBI lineage: Eukaryota > Metazoa > Chordata > Mammalia > Afrosoricida > Tenrecidae > Nesogale > Nesogale talazaci. Next base: position 52,733 of record PVJH01009560.1, read on the forward strand.
ACCAGAAAATGTACACTGGTACAGATAAGAACTGGAAACATAAGGAATCTAGGACAGATAAGCCCCTCAGAACCAATAAAGAGAGTAATGATACCAGGAGGAGAAGGGGAAGGTGGGGTCAAAAGGGGGAACCAATCACAAGGATCTACATATAAGCCTCTCTGAGAGACAGACAACAGAAAAGTGGGTGAAGGGAGACATCAGATAATGTAAGACATGAAAAAATAATAATTTATACGCTATCAAGGGTCAGGGAAGGAAGGGCATGGGGACGGAGAGGGAAAATGAGCTGATACCAAGGGCTCCAGTAGAAAGCAAATGTTTTGAGATTGATGAGGGCAACAAATGTATAAATGTGCTGGATATAATGGAGGGATGTGTGGATTGTGATGAGTTATACCAAGCCCCAATAAAATGATTGTTAAAAAAGAAAATGGTAATTAGTTAACGGTCTTGGAAACCCACAGGAATTGACTAAGTAGCAATGAGCATAGTTTGTCAGGAGTTCTGGTGGGGATGTGGTGAAGAGGTCTATTGCTAAGTAAAAGATTTGCAGGTTGCAGCTCCTCAACAAGAAAAAAATGTGTGCTTCTATAGAAATTCACAGTGTTTGAAACCCTATAGAACAACTCTTCTTGCTCTTAGGGCAGCTTAGGAGTTGGGATAGACTCAACACCAATGGGTAATATTTTGAGTTGCAGTTCACTTAATAGCAATGGGTTTGGTTTTTTAATGGGGTTTAAAGTATCTATAAAAATAGATTAAATCAATGATACAAATATTTCTCTCTCTCTTTACAAATATTTCCCTTTGAAAATTCCTTTTGAAAAAGTTTCTTGTTACAGAACAGGCAACAGGTGAAGCCAACATTTTTATATTAAATGTAATGGGAGAGACAGAAGCAATAAATGTCAAATGATAAGTTGGTCAATTGGTACATATTTGATTCAAAGAGCAGGAACAGTCTTTGCTGAAGAATTTGTTTGATCCCTTGTTTTATACTCAAGTTCTATCTTCCTTTCTCTCTCACACTCTCTTTCTGTTAATAATTTATTCAAGGAAGAAATTTAAAGTAAATGGCTGCTTAGTAGAAAAATATATATCATATCTTGATTGTATTTTTGGGGGATCATTGTCTACTTGAGGAAGCGGCAACTATGAAGGACTCTTCCTGAAAGAGTAAGAAAAATAGGCAAATTTGAGCTAAGCCACTGCCCTGATATTTCAGGACATACATCTTTGTAGAAATAACACTAGCAATCCTGTTAATATCCAACCATCAAAGGAGCTCCTCACTCTATGGGTCCAGACCCTGTAGGCCAACTAGCCAGATCACCCAATCTCATATTTACAGAGCAGATAGATGAAGCGAACATCACATAGGTCTCTCTCTTCCATAGTTTATAAAGCTCCAGTAACAACTTGGAGACAGAAGTTCATCCAACTTTTATTCTGTCCATGAAGTGTGTCTGAGTAACTGACTACATATTAAGTAAAAACACCAAATGAGTGATTCTTTGAAAATGTTATTCTTTTCAGAAAAACAATTCATGGATCTAAAGGATTTGGAGTGGAGATATTATAAGGGGATTGTGAAATGGCCATACAGGACGTCAAGTTCATTCATGAAGATAAAGTACAACAAGGAGAAGAGATTTGTAGAGAGCCAGAATATGGGTGGTAATCTCTCTCCTCCTCTAGTTACTAAGTCTTTGCTCACTTACCCTCCAGTAGATGACAGTAAAGAGTAACTTGTTTGCTAAATGGAACACATAGTGCATGAAACATCTTGGACATGGATTTTTGTTTCTGAAACACAGTGTATTTACACAGAAAGGAATGAAAGAAGCAAAGGGACTCAACAGAATACAGGCACTATCAGCATATGTAAGTCCATGTGTAAGTATCAGCATGGGTAAGTCCAAATGGGAACCCTTAATTTGAAGCAAAAGATAAAATCTGATCTGTTTAACATGACAACCTAGTTTTAGGAAGAGAAAGGATGCATATATGAGAGAAGACTTCCAAAGAATGCCTTTGGGTAGGCAGGGAGTGAGGGGAGCACAGCAACAAGTTCATTATCATAATAATGGTCTATATGTCCAACAAAGCATTGACCCCTGCAGGTCTGGAGATCAATCTGAGTACCTTGATACTGTATTCGAACCATGCAAAGACAAGAAATAGCAAGCATGAAAAAAAGAAAACATTTGAAAAAGAACACATTGGATATTCTGGAAATAAAAAGATAGTCCTAAAATGAAATAATAGTAATCTTCAATAAATTATCTCAATAATATATGGGGGAAGTACCTAGATCATAGCACAAAAAGAGGAGGAAATGAGGAAAGAGGAGTTAAGGCTAATGGAGGGTAGAATGAGAACTTCAGAAACACACCCAGTCGAAGTTGAAGGAGAATGGAACCAAAAAGAAACTTTTTTTTTTTAATGGCTGATAATTCTTCAGAAAGGAAGAAAGGCAAGAGGCCTGAAAAAGACTTTCATTGATTAGCAGGAAATTTTTAGAAGTTTATACTTAGTAGCAATGTAGCAAAACTGTAATGCATTAAGTAAGAATGGAAAATATATCTTGCTAAAAGAAAAGATGGATTCCCTACAAAGAAACAACCATCAGATTGGCAGCAGAACTTTCACTGACAATAGATGTCAGAAGGGGATGAAGCTCTCTATTCAAAATGCTGAGGAAAACAACTGTCCATCTGAAATCCTGTAACCTGCACAATTCTCTTTTAAAAGCAGGATTAAAATAAATATGTTTTAAACCAGGCAAAAGCAAGAAACTATTTAATGTCTACAATCCTTTATGGAGAAAACAGCTTCCAAAATACCTATTTTACTTATTGAGACTTTAACAAACAAAACGTTAAGGGAAGCTTTCTCTGCTGGCTCCTTTCAGAGTCTGTGGGCCCAGTGTTCCTTGGAAATCCCCAGTCTTGTCATCAAGCTCCCTCTGCTGCCAGGAGGGAGCTCAGTGCAGAGACCTTGGGACTAAAGGACGCATTCCATGCAGGGTCTGCTTTATTCAGAACTTTGAGAGAGTGCAAGAATAGCAGTGACTAGTGAAGTTAGCACTAATATGTGTGGACATGTATTATAGATATTAATATGTCTGGGTTTTACTTTTGAAAATTTCATTTAGAAAATTTGCATCTCAAAATTATTCTCAATTTTCTATTTTTACACTGTCCTAACAATGAATGAGAGCAAAAGAGAAACTTTATTTTTAATGGCCGATAATTCTTCTGAAAGGGCGAAAGACCTAAAACTTTGATTTTTTGTATTAAAATTATGTTGGCTGTAGCTTCAGGAGGTGGTACTATCTAGAAAAGATATAAGGAAGGTTTCTGGGTATTCATAATGTTTTGTATTGTAAGTCTGGGAACAGGTGTTTTCAGTAGATGAAGTTCTTCAAGCTATATGCACTCACAACTGTGTTAGCCAGAGAGAACCAGCAAAAGAGGAAACAAAATGACAATGGAAGGTATTCTAAGAAAAAGAAGTGGGAGGCACATGTCTCCCCCTTGACTTCCCAGTACAAAGAAAGGTGAAGGGCAGATAAGACAAATTTCCTTATCAGTGAAAGACATAGACAGTAAAGGTTCGAGGGTGGAGAAGGATAGAATGCTTATACATGACCCTTGGCTTCAGGGGCCTTTTGCCAAGGCCAAAGCATCAACTCTGGGGTGCAGTTGTGCATGTACATGGGAAGGGAAAGTAGGCTACAGCCATTAGCTGAAGACCCATAGGAAAGCCAGCTAGTAATAGGATGTCTGCCATTAGCAGGATACGAATCTGCCTCTTCATTTTACAAAGCCCTCAGATTATCTGGGGCCATTTGGTATTTCACACCAAAGTACCTTCTTGTTCCATTCAAACCTTGTTCTCTGGCACTGGTCTGACTGCCATCCGTTCGTTGCCAGAATTTTTTCTCACAAGAGGGACAAAAACCAAGAAATAAAAGGCTTAAAACATTGAACCACTCTCCAGTAACATCTGTAAACTTTTCCCCCCCTCCAAGTTACATTTCCCTAAAACATATTTATTTATCTGCTTTTAAACACTTTATTGGGGGCTCTTACAGCTCTGACAATGATGCATTCAACAATTGTATGGCGCATATTTGTATATATGTTGCCGTCATCATTTTCAAAACATTTTCTTTCTACAGGAGCCTTTGCTATCAGCTCCTCTTTTTTTCCCTTCTTCCTCCACCCTATTACCTAAAACACTTTAAATCATTATGCTAGTTTCATCAAATGGATTGGGAAATCTCATATCTTTTTATTAAATCTTTTTTAAGTGGCTTTTTAAAAAAATCATTTTATTGGGGGCTCGTACATCGCTTTTCATAATACATAGTTAGATGTACTGTGCCAAGTACCTTCACATGCCTGCTTTCGTTAGCATTCTCCAAATATCTGCTTTTCCACTCGGGCCCTTGATATCAGCTTCTTATCCTTCCCCCTCTGTCCTTGTCCCCCTCTCCCTCCCTTTCCTCATTACTTTATAAATCATTATTGTTTTGTTATATCTTACACTGCCCAACATCTCCCCCTGCCCCCTCCTCCCAATGTCCATCCTCCAGATAGGAGGCATTCTGTAGATCCCCACAGTTGGCTCCCTCTCTCCACTCCACCTTCCCTCCACCCATATTAAATCTTATTTTAAACATTTACTTATTTACTTTGCCTTTGCAAGTTTTTATTTTTATACATTTTTTGTATTAAAAAGAAAAGCATGATTACCACAAATTACAAAGGACTAAAGAAGGGCTAGAAGAATGAATGAATCACTTGAGTATGGAAAGCAGATACTCTTCAGCAGCATTAAAGTTATAATACAAGCTCATTCAAGTATTTTACGTGTCTTTGTCTGTGTTCTTGTTGTCTTTCTCAACGTGGTCTCCCAGCACATGGTAAGGAGAGCGCACTAGCAGTGGGAGGTGGGACCCGATCCCATCCGTGAAGCCTCTCTCCTGCCTCTGCCATCCGCTGGGCTGGGGCATAGCCAGGGACCCTGCACACAGGAGACTCCGGGTCCCCTTCAGGACAGAGCCACATCTCTCTCCAGGATTTTGGCAAGCCTTGCCCGGCGCCCCTCTGCCGGCCCCCCACCCCCACCCCTAAGTCTTCTTGCTTGCCCCTTTTGTTCCTTCCTGCCAGGGTCTCCTGAGCCGCTTGTTTTCTTTCATTCATAAAATTTAGAGGTGGGGGTCAGGTAGCTAAGATGGAACAAAACAAAATCTAACTTCGACCTCGGGCCTCAGCACCACATCCGTCCCAGGCTGGGGCCCTTCTGTCCTGGTGGTGTATTTTCCCCAGATTCCGGGGAGCCCCCGTACACCTGACCCTGGCCAGGGCCGAGGCACACAGACCTGGTGGCATCCGGTGATCACATTTGGGGAGGGTTCGGGATGAGTGCAGGGACGTGGGGTGGGGGGCTGCTGTTTCAGGTCTTGGATCCCCTGAGGGAGGACTCCTGGTGGGTGTGAAGTGGCCAAGTCCTGGCCGCCACTCCTGACATGCTTGGTCCTAAAGTCAAGTGTCTTCCGAAAGTGAAGATGCAAACTACTCTTCTCACATTAACTCCTAACATGTTACCAAAAGAAAAGACACCCCACCCCCGCTCTGCCTAGTTGGGATGAAGGCCTAACCTAGTCGCCCCAGTGGGGCCTTTTCTTGGAGGGGGGCAGGGGAGTCAGGGAGAGGATGGCAGCCCCTGACCTGCAGACAAACTCCAGATAACAGCAGCCCGCCTGCTCGCCTGTTTCCTTGTGCTCCCAAAACCCAGCCAAGGCCAAGTACTGAGGTTTCTGTGGTGCTGGATACAGTACAGGGCTGTAAGTACAGACTCCAAGTGAGGAAAGGGGGAATGATGGAAGGGGTCCCGGGAGTCCAGCGTCTGGCACAATGTGGGGCACACACCTGCCTGGGGAGAGAAAGGTCTTCGATCCCATTGTCCTTGCCCAGACCACTCTCTCACCTGACCCCCAGGATTCTGAGCACACTGGAACCCAGGTGACACGGTTTCCCACATCATAACCACAGGCAGGGCCATGCTGGAGGGGAGGTGCAGGCTGAAGGCAGGGGTGTGTGTGCCCTGCAGACAGAGGCGAACCTGGGACCGTGTCTCCTACTCCCAATCTTTGGGCCCAACAGAAGGACCATTTGAGAGGACCAACCACCTTCCAGCAATTGGGCAACAGAACCACAGACTCCTCCCCTGTTGCCTGGTTCCCACTGGAGGCAAACAAGCAGCCATGCCTTTACCCAACACCCCCCACCCCTACATCTGTGTGGCCAGTCCTTGGTCACCCTCCCCAGCATGTGATGACAGGATCCACTGCGGCCATCCCACTGTCACTCACAGGCCGACCTAAGCAGGGAGCGGCTGAGAAATCAAGTATATTCTATGTCCATATATACCTTCCTGCCACCGGGCTTCAGCTGCTGGCAGAGGTCCCCCCTCAGCCCCCAACTTCTCCTCACCCCTTGTTCCCAGGCAGAGTCAGCTGAAGGGGGGCAGAGATTGCTCACAGAAGTGGGAAAAGGTGGAGGAGACCCTGCAGACCTGAGGGAAGAGACAAGCATCTCTCTCCACCTTCTGTGAGGGACACAAGTCTCTTGGAGGTCTCGGGTCTTTCCGGTCTGTCCAAAAACATGGCCAAGCCCCAGCTGCCAGGTGTTCCTGACCCGCTCTGAGGTGGACGAGACATTCAAGGTGAGGGTAATTGTTCCAGATTCAAGTCAACTCTATTCTCAACAGTCTGAAACAAACATGGCCTTGGAGTTGCGAGGGTAAGATGCAAGGTGATCTGGAAGGATGGGGCCTGGTGTGAGACAACAGCAAGCAGAGTGGGGACATGAAACATTTATTTTTTGAATTCTAGGTATAACTCAGTTTATAATGCCAACTGATCCTCTGTAGGAATATAGCAAAAAACCCAAATCCAAACTAAAACAGAACCCCCCACAAAACTATAATAGTGTACCCAATAAAATAATTAAAATAATTAAATTAAATAAATATATAAAATAAATTCATAGATATATAAAATAAACAAATTAAATTATTAAAATAGTGTACCCAATAAAATTATTAAAATTATTAAAAAACTATAATGTGTACACCAAAAAGGTCATTGTAACTTTACTCACAAAAGCTAAACATTGGAACATAGCAGCAGGTGATGAATCAATCAGCAAAACGTGACATATGTATAACAGAATATTATTCAGCCATGAAGAGAAATGAAGTCCTGAGACATGCTATAGCATGGGTAAAGCATGAAAACATGCTGAGTGAAATAAGAGAGACAAAAAGACAAATATTGTATGATCCCATTTATATGACATCTAGAATAGGCAATTTCATAAAGATGGAAATAGATCAGAGGTTATCATGGGCTTGCGAAAGGGGGAGATAGTTAGGTATTGGTGGGTACAGAGTTTCTGTTTGGAATGGTGGAAAGTTTAGGAACAGATAGAAGCATTGATTACAAGATAAAATGTAGCCCTGCTACCTTTTGTTTTCAATTTTAATCATAACAGAAAAATGTGGAAATAGTAAATAGAGTTGTGTGAAAAACATGCATATGTATTCATAATGTAGATTAACAATTAAGACATTGTGTCTGTGGTATAGTAATTGTGTCAACTTGACACTCATGGCCAGGGCGGAGGAGATTGGCTTTTGTTTAAGACTGAAGGGCTGGGGCAACCCCTCACAGAAGGGTCACAAAGAAGGGATGAGTCAGCCAGGGCCCAGTAGAGTCCAGTGAAACACACAGTATTCCTTGAGACTTCCTCACACCCCACTATCATGACCCCAGCCCTGCCCTTCAATTTTGACTAGACCAGAGCATATACACTGGTACAGATAAAAGCTCAGGACACATGGAATCCAGGTCCGACAAACCCCTCAGGAACAGAAATGGGAGTAGCTATACCAGAAAGGTAGGTGGAAGGAGGGGGAAAAGGGGAGGAAAGGGGAACCGATTTCAATGATCAACACATAATCACACACATATGCACACACACACCCCAGCAGGGGGATGAACAGCAGAAACATGGGTGAAGGCAGACAGTGGTTGGTGTAAGATATAATAATAATAATAATTTACCAAGGGGCTACAAGGAGTGGGGAGAGGGAGAAAGGAGGAAAAGAGAAGCTGCTACCAAGGGCTCAAATATTAATTAAATGTTTTGAAAAGGATTATAGCAACATATTTATAAATATGCTTGATACAATTGATGTAGGGATTGTTTTAAGAGCTGTAAGAGCCCCCAATAAAATGATCTGAGAGAGAGAGAGAGATGGATTCTGGGAAATTTGCTTTCCTCCTTGCTGGGACTACACTGGGTCTCTGTCTGCCTGTGGTCCCACGTGGGCTGCCTGATCCCGAGAGCTGTCCACACACTGCTATGCTTCCACCAACCTTGCATCCACTCAATTCTGCATCTGCTGGCCTGTGATTATTTTGCTTCCTGCTTCACTCTTCTGTGTCACTGACGTATGGCTATGTGAATCTGATGAGAGACTTAGGGACTTGAGTTAGACTGGGCTGGGTTGCCTTCTTTATGTTTAATTACTTTTTTTGTGTGTGGGCATCACTGCCTCTGGTGGTCGTGGGCGCTACCCAGTGTTGCTCCTGAGAGCCGCCGCTGGATTTGAACTGCCAAGCCTGCGGGCCACAGTCTCACACTCAACCACTTATGCCACCGGAGCTGAGCCCGATGTTTAATTACTTTTTGATAGAGTTAGGGTTAGGATTGGGTTAGAAAAAAAATTTTTTAATAAAAAATAATAATTACTTTTTTATTAAAAAGCTCCCTCTTATACATAGATGAGTGTCCTGGCTTTGTTTCTCTAGACAATCTGGCCTAACAGTCTGATCTATCTGCCAAAGTGTTTTAAAACAAATCCTAGACCATTTTTCTAAAATGTTACTTTTACCTGCATTAGTGTGCCTCTGAAAAAAAAATAGACATTTTCCTTCATAACCACAATGCCATTATTATACCAAGAACCATTCATAAAAATTCCTTGGTATCATCTATCAAACCATATCTAAAATTTCCTTGTCTCATAGATTTTTCCAATTGATTTGTTTAAATATATATACAGGCAAGGTCTAAAGATTACATTTGGTTGCTAGGTCTTTTAAGAGTCTTCTAAGCTCACTGTTTTTGTGTGAAGTCCATTTACTGAAGAACTAAATCCCATAAGTTTGTATGTCTTCATGACATCATTGAACTTGTTCGTCTGTCACTCATATCCAATGAAACGCCAGTCAGTTCCAGTTCATGATGAGCTGATGGGTTGCAGAGAGAGCGAACTCAGTAGGAAATTCATGGCTGTGCCTGTTTAGAAGCAGATCACCAGGCTCTCTTTATGAGGCTCTTCTGGGGTCAACTGCCAACCTTTCAGTAACAGAGTGATTGCTGTATTTTTATACAAATAATGCATACATTCTACATTTATTTGTATATTTTTCCCTTCTTCCATCAGGTATTTTGTTAATTAGCGTAGTGTGCTTAGGGAAATAACTTAAGGAGGGTGAGGTGATTTTCAAGCAAATGTAGAATTTTAATCATTTGTGTGAAAATTCTGTTTGCACCACCCAGGGACTTCCAATCATCTAGCTCTCCTGTAAAGTTGATTGTTTGCTAAAGGTGTGATTGGATTCAGGCTTAAATACTTGTGTAAAGCATACTTTGGTATGGTGCTATGTACTTCCTATAGCTCCACCTCAGAAAATGACAGATTTATAGCTTTCCTTCTTTCAGCGATGCTAAGATTAATTATTGGGTTCAGGTGGGAACAGCCTGATGCTATGTAATTCCCTAGCAAGCTTTCAGTTAATGCATAGACTCTCAAACTTATTTGGAACAAAAACAAAGAAAGAAACAAATAACAAAACTACTCAGCATCCCCTTAGAAATTAAAATTTTCAGCAAGTGAAAAAAAGGTCTTAAAAGATTTTATAACCTATAATCCAGGATACAGTATAAATACCATATTGGATTTTGGAGATCCCCTGGATCATTCCAGTGCTCCACTCCAGGTGGCAGGATCACCCATTTGGGGAAACATTGATCTAATGGCTGTCCTCAGATGATGATTTTAGTGAGTGGTCAAAAAGATGGTTCCTAATAATTCCCAGTTTCTGGTATTCACACCCTTATATAATTCCCTCCTTTGATTTTAGGCAGAAAGGATTACTTGTTTCGAGTGAACAAAGTGTAACCGGTAAGCTGTCACTTCAAGATTAATATGTTAATAAAAAAGACCAGACTTACTGGTTTGTTACAGCCTAGTGGAACCTGTTAGACATTTTTTGAACCTGGAATTGAACCTATTTTCCAGAGCTTATCTTCCAGCCAAACAATAGATCAGCTTATAAAGTGAACAGTGGTAACACCTGTGAAGAACACATCCCTCTGACTATCAACCATTTGAGATCACTTGCCTCAAAACTAAGCACAAAAGGCAAGAAGAAGTATGAATGGAAACAGGGGGATACAGAAGGAAGTGAGGAAACTACTACATTGCAGCTAATGTCTCAAAACAATATATACATTGCTGAATTTATTAGAATTTATTAGTTAATAATTATGATAGGTAGGTTTATTGTGCCAACCTGGCCAATGAACACATGTGGGGTTAATTGAAGGGCAGAGAGATAAATGGTTGGGTGAGTCTTGCCTCTCTTGTCTTCTGCTCTTTGATGATCTGACCAGTGTGCAGCTGCCTTAGCTGTTCTCTACCTCAATTTGCAAGCTACGCTACCTGTGGAACACCTAATCCATGGACTGTGTCACTGTAGTTTGAGGTTCCTTCAAGACTGGTTTTGCCACGCTACTGGAGTATACATCACTTGAGCTGGGACTGTTGGACTCTGCCATCTGGCTGGCTGATGGTGACCTGCCTTGCTGTTTTCTGGCCATGGCCGGATTTTCTGAATTGCTCTACAGAGGACTCAGATGTCTGCTTCCTTGACTTGTACCCAATGGCCCCCAAGACTTGAAGGACTGCTAGTGTATTAGCTGTCTCACAGAAGTGAGTTGCACTGAGACATTTGTACTGCTCTAAAGATTAATTAGCCTTTTATTTCATATGTTGTATATCTATCTATATAAATCTATATAAAATCATTCATGTCCTGGACTGTTTGTTTGTTTGTTTATTTTGTTTTTGCTTTTTTGGGCATCACTGCCCTCTGGTGGTCATGGGAACTATCCAGAGCTGCTGCTGAGAGCCACCACTGGATTTGAACTGCCAAGCCCGCGGGCCACAGTCCCACACTCAACCATTTATGCCACCGGGGCTCAGCCCCCTGGATTTGTTTTTCTAGAGAACCTTGTCTAACATAACAATTTACTCTGTAAACATTTATATAAATCATAAACACACACGTACACCCAAAGATTAGTATGTTAAAGCAACAAACTGAAAAACGTAGGAAAATTATGGCAGATTAAGCCAGTATAATGTAGAAAAAGGAAATACATTAGAGCAGAAAGTAATGAAATAAAAAACATGGAATGGCAAGTATAGATAGTCAGGTGTTGACTAAAGCACAAATAAATGAATGAACAAGAAAATAAAATGAACAAGCAAAATTTAAACCAGGCTTGGATCAATGATCCATAGAGGTAGAGTTAAGTGCTTTCAGGCCCAAGAATTACTGGCAGAGTGGGATCCCTCTGGGCACATAATTGGTAGAACTAAATGATTTTGTAACATTTACCTGAGCAGGTCAAAGGCCAAAGGGCATGAATAACTGAGATGCTGAAGGTCAGAGAAAAATATGTCTAAGTACATGGCCGAGAAGAAGTTGTCCTGATCAAAGAACTGTATCCTGAGTTGTTTCTAGTCCTGAATTTCAACCCATCACTCCCCTAATAAGCCCTGTAACTGGAGTATGGTCTCTTAGTTCTATGTGGTCATAGCACAAACCCAGCAGAGAAAGTTGGAGGCTTTGAGTTGGTGCTAATTTTCCTCCCCCCTTCTTATGAAATTAGAAAAGGTCAGATGCCACCCCTATGAGATCATTACATCTCTCCCCATGCAACTAATTTCATGAGGCAAGCATAATTCCAAACACAAAAATTAGATCACACATTCATATATGAAAATTTTTACCAAAAATGAACACAAAATATTAATGAGTGAATCTAGAAGTGAACAACAAAAATTTAGTAAAACTTGGTTAATAAAGCAGACATTACGGTGAGAAAACTTAAGCTTAAATATTGGCCTTTTGACCATAAACAAACCACTTAACCTTTGTTGATCTCAATATCGTCATCAATGACATACATTCATTTAATAATTATCAAGGTTCTCAGAATTAAATGATCTGATAGATATAATGTGCTTTGAAGAGTGTCTGGCTCCTGGAAAGCAAGTAAAAATGTGAGATACCTTTGTATTGTTACCCTGATTCATAACATCATTAGTATTACTAGTGATAGCAGATGTGTCAGTAAATTTTTTTCTTGGTTTTGGTTTCTATGATACTTGGGGTCTAATTTCAGAACAAGATACAGCTGCATATGATTAGCAATCCATCTTTATGAGTTCCATTAGTCCTGGATTTATTTTAACCAATATACTCCCACAATTTCCAAAAGCTTCTTTTTAGTTTTCATTGTACTATGATCTGGGATAGGGTTTGACTACAAATAAAAGGACGCTTGGATGGCAGCTCCTAAAACATATAACTTATTTAATGCATCTAACAAGATGTTCAAGATAGCATGCAGTACCTCCACAATGCCCTTCATATCCCAAACGCCTAATCTTTCTCTTATCTCATAATTTATAGCTTCATTCTCATGGTTTTAAGATGGTGCTATGCCCATGGGCATTGTATTAATGTTCCAGGCAGGAAATTGGGAAATAGTGAGCAGCATTCATTCATTCTCTGGAGACCATCCCTTTGTTATTACTAACCAGACATACAACATTACAATCCTTAGCAGCCAGGCACTCTAGAGGAGTCAACAGACTTTGAATGGATACACTGCAGCATCCAATAAGAATGTTGTTCTCTGAGAGAGGGTGAAATGGGGTGAGTGTTTACAGAAACGGTGGTTTTAAGAATCCTGGCAGAAGAGAGTGGGTTAATAGTTCGACTGCTAACTGAAACATCGTTTATTTGAACCCACTGGCTGCTCTGCAGGAGAAAGATAAAGTCCTTTGCTTACAGGGATTTATGGCCCTAGAGATCCCAGGGATGACTCCACTCTGCCCTATGGTTGTGGGGAGTTGGGATCGACATTCTGATACTAGAGTTAGTGTCTGCTGTCTTTCTTGTCACTTGCTATTGAATAGATTCTGACTGATGGTGACTGTGCAGAGGAGAAGTGCTCCATAGAATTTTCTTTTAAGATAATTATTTTGGGAAATCTTACAGCTCTTATAACAATCCCTATATCAATTGTATCAAACATATTTGTACATCTGTATGTATCATCATTTTCTTTATATTTGCTCCTCTTTTTCCCCCTCCTCCTCCCCTCCCACCCTTGTAACCCCTTGATAAATTATAAATTATTATTTTCACATCTTATAACTACCACTGTCTCCCTTTATCCACATTTCTGTTATGCATTGATCATTGTTATCAGTTCACCCTTCCTCACTTCCTCCCCCACCTTCTCCCTACCCTTCTGGTATAGCTGCTCCCATTTCTTTTCCTGAGAGGGTTATCTGACCTGGATTCCATGTATACAGCCCTTATCTGTACCAGTATACATGTTCCAGTGTAGACAGAACTGAAAGGCAGAATTGGAATCATGATAGTTGGGTATGAGAAAGCCTCAAGGAACCAGAGAAATATTGTGTATTTCATTGGTGCTAAACTGTGCACTGATTAACTCATCTCTTCCTCGTGTTCTGTGAGGGGATTTCATAATGTCTATAAATGGATTTGGGGTCTCTGTTCCAACCTGCCTAATTCTCAACAATATGTGTTTTTTTTCTTTTGGGTCTTCTGATGTCTGTTACCTGATCCTGTCAACACCTCTTGATCACACAGGCTGGTATGTATCTTCCTTGTAGGTTTGTTGCTTCTCTGCTAGATGGCCGCTTGTTGTCAAGCCTTTAAGACCTCAGATTCTATATCTTCTGATAACTGAGCCTCATCAGCTTTCTTCACCTAATTTGCTTATGCGAACATTTGTCTTCAGCAATCAAATAGGGAGCATGAACATCACAGAATGCGAGGTTGTTAGAACAAAGTGTTCTTGCATTGAAGGAGGGCTTAAGTACAGTTCCAAGATCCATATCCACTTCCTCAATATATTGCCATATAAATATATAGATACATAAGCCAATACTTCTGTTTTAATGAATTAATATATTAATTATGACTTTATACATTTTAATAATTACCATATCTATATACTATCTACTCAAGTATAAGCTGACCTGAATATCAGCTGAGGCACCTAACCTTACCACAAAAACTGCATTAAAAATGTGCTGAAAAAACTTATACTCGAGTATATATGGTATGTACATACCTCTATCCAAGCTCTGCTTCCTAGAGCTTTCCTCTGTTTCCTTTTACCTCCCTCCGCCCCACCATCACACTTGCCCTTCTGCCCCTTAGTAATTCCTCTCTGCTAGATTGCTGCTGCCTCCTACCACCAGGATCTCCACATTCTTCTTCTTGTTGCTCTTCATCCCGTAGTTGTTCCCCTGTCTGTGATCTTCTTTGCTCACCACTCCCTTCCCCTTCCTCTTCCTCCCAAGCCACTCCAGAACAGTCAATCCCATGGCTTTCTCCTCAGGCTTGCTTCCCATGCCTCTCTTATATAGACAGCGTCCAAAAAAACAATGGAGACAAACAAAAAGAAAACAAGAGAGTGAATAAAAAAGAGAAGGGGGGGGGTGGAAAGCCTCACAAAAAAAAACAAACAAACAAACAGGAAAAGCATACATAGTTTCAGGTCTGTCCACTGACCTCGGTGACGATCTCACCACTGGTCCTAGGGGCTTCTAAGAACTGTCCCTCCTACCTTGAAGTCTATTTTGGAGGCTCCACAGGGGATTTGTAACTTTACTGATCTGATCCCGTTACTGATCTGTTATGTGGGTAGCCAGACCAGACTCACTCCACACCCTCTGCTCCAGTATTCTCCTCTGTCATGGTATGCTGCAGAGATGAGACATCATGTCTTAAGCTGTTGACCCTACAATACTCTCTGTGCCTTTGTAGTTCTGAACAAGGACATTAGGGTTTGGTGTGACAGTATGGGGTCTAGTCCCTCACTCACTTTTTCCTCTTTGGTTTGCTTTCATGTGGGCAAGGCTGGCTGGTCCCTTTCCCCAACCTGTATGTTTAGTGTTGTCCTCTGTAGCACATATTTCTAGGAGGAGGTCAGTTTGACTTTGATTGGGGCCAGCCCTGTAGACTTCTCTGATTATGAGTTGCTCCATGTGATTACGTTGCCTACAAGGTTTGGCATGCCATGGTGGGGGGTCTGCATCCACACTCTCATTTCTGTGGAGACATAAACAATACCCTCCCCCTAAATGGACTAGAACCCAGCTCCCCCAGTGTCATTGTCTCCCTCTTTTTTTTTTTTGTTTTGCCTTTTTCTCTCCCTTTCCTCAACCTTCCCCTTCTTTTAGAATTACATGTACCTCTTTGGGTTTTGTCTGTCCCTTGCTTGATTGCCTGTACCTCAATCTATATGGGGTCAGATAAGTGGGGGCTTTTTTAATCCTGTACTGATTATGCTTACCTCAGTGTACTTATATTGTACTTGACCTTTTGTGATTGGCTAACTCCTAACTCCACTTAATATAATTTCTTCCAACTCTTCCAGGAGATGATGTGCAGCCTGCTATCATCAGTGTTTTCTATCATTAGTGTTTTTTCATGATGCTTAGTACTCCATTTTGTGTGTGTGTGTGTGTGTGAGCGCGCGCGCGCACGTGCGCACACATGTACGCACCAGAGTTTGCTAATCCACTCATCTATGGATGGGAATTTAGTTTGTTTCCAATTCTTTGCAATTGAGAATTGCACCTCAATAAACATTGGAGTACAGACAACTGGTCGTGGTCTGTTTCTTATCTCTTCTGGGAATATGACCCAGATTGCTGGGTCATAAGGTTCAATTTTCATTTTCTTTAAATACCATCAGATCACTTTCCACAGAGGCTGGATGCACCACCACCAGAGTGGAGGAGAGTTACCACATCCCCTCCAACATTTGTTGCTCTCTAGTTTTCTTATTTGGGCTACTTGGTATCTCATAGGTGTTTTAATTTGCGTTCCTCTGATGACTGATGGTGATGAGTATTTTCTCGTGTTAATTGGCAATTTGGATCTCCTCTTTAGTGAAACTTCTGTTCAGGTCTTTTTCCCACTTCCCCAGGGAGTTAGTTGTTTTATTCTTTCTTCAGGATAGGATAGTATTGTAAATTTCAGTAGTAAGTCCTTTGTCTGTTGTGCCATTGCTAAAAATCCTCTCCAGTCTGTGGCTTCTCTTGTAACTCTCTTTCAATACAGGTGTTTTATCCTTAGTATATCCCACTTGTCGATTTCATCTTCCTCTGTACATGTACCCTTCCCTATTACAGTAGTTAGCCTATGTAATCCTTGCACCAGGGTTCGTAGGTTTGTCCCAATTCCTTCATTGATGTTCTTGATAGTTTGGGATTTTATTTTATTTATCATCCACCTCGAGTTTATTCTTATGCATGGGGTGGCTTAAGGGTCTTGCTTCATTTTTCTACAGGTGGATATCTGTTGTCTCCAACAATAGTTGTTAAAGAGGGCACCCAGCTCCCTCTTGACACTTTTTGTGCCCTTATTGAAGATCAGTAGTCTATATGCTGTTGGTTTTATTTCTGGGTTTTCTGTTCTTTTCCACCAATCTCAGTATCTGTCATTATTCTGGAACCACACCATTTTGACCATTGTGGCCATATAGTAGGTGTTAAAGTCAGGTAAGGCAAGTCCTCCGACTTTGTTTTTCTTCTTGAGGAGTTCTCTGCTAATTCTGGGTTTTTTTCCTCTCCGTATGAAATCAGTGGTCATTTTTTCCAATTACTTGAAAAAGGTTGTTGATATTTGAATCAGGATAGTATTAAATTTATATAGTACCTTGGGTAAGGTTGGCAATCTATATTGAGAGATGGATTTTGGAGATCTTCACTATATTGATTTTTCTGGTCCATGAGCATGGTATATCCTTCCATTTGTAGAGGTCGCTTTTGTTTCCTATAGTATGACTATATTTTTCCTTATATAAGTCTTTTGTGGCTTTGGTTGGATATATACCTAGATATTTTAATTTGTTCATAGCTCTTTTGAAGGGTACTACATTCTTGAGCTCCTCTTCTGCATGGTCTTATATATAACAAGATACAAGATATGTTATATATCGATGTATATAACAAACCGATAGACTTCTGTTTGTTGACTTTTTATCCTGCCATTCTTTCATATTCCTGTATCACTGCCAGTTCTCCTATTGGGATTTGGGATTAGGGGTATCTGCAAATAGAGAGAGTTTCACCTCCTCCTCTCCCAGATGGATACCTTTAATGTCCTTCCATTGCCTTATGTTAGTTAGGACTGCCAACTTGACATTGAATAGAAGTGGTTTCCCCCCCCTTTTTTTTTTTAGGCATCACTGAGCTCTGGTGGTGGGAGGAGGAGGCCCAGCCTTTGCTCCGTGGAGCTGGAATCGAACCTCCATCCCAGTGGGCCTCAGTCCCGCGCACAACCACTACACCACCGGGGCTCAGCCTGTGGTTTCCCTTTTACGGTGAGATTGTTCTCATCTCTTCTCCATTGACTATCATGTCAGCTGTTGACTTTTCGCAAATAACTTGTATTAAGTTGAGAAATTTTCCTTTCCTTTCTATCTTCTTGAAAGTCTTAATTAGGAATGGGTGTTACATATTGTCAAATGCTCTTTCTGTGTCTATTAATATTATCATGGGTTTCTTATCCTTTTTCGTATCAATATGTCAAATAATGTTGATGGACTTTTGGATGGAGTTGCTTATGTGGCAGTCTCCTGCTTGTCCTTGTTGGATGTTGGTCTTCTGACCACAGGAGTTGGCAAGGATTTTCTGCAGGGTTGTGTGTGTTATGGCATATTCTTTGAGTTTTTCCTTATCTGGGAAGACTCTTACCTCACCTTCTATTTTAATAGATAGTTTGGCATAGTAGGATTCTTGGGTTGACATTTTTTTCTTTCAACTTTTGGAAGATGTTACTCCACTCTCTTCTCTTTTATGATATCTGATGATAGGTTTGAGCATATTCTTCCCTGAGCACCATAGTATGTGACTGCTTTTTTCCCCCCTCTTTCTCCTCTTTCTTTTTCCTCAAAGTTGGATAATTTAACTATTATGTCACTTGGTGAGTTATTCCTGGGGTTTTGTATAATTCAGTGGTTCTCAACCTTCCTAATGCCACAACCCTTTAATGCAGTTTTCATTTGTGGTGATCCCCAAACATAAAACTATTTTCATTGCTACTTCCTAATTGTAATTTTGCTACTATTATGACTCATAATGTAAATATATGATATGCAGGATGTATTTTCATTGCTACAAATTGAACATAATTAAACATAATTAAAGCCTAGTTATTAATCAAAAGACAATATGTAATTATATATTATGAAATATTTATATGTTTTCCAATGGGTGACCCCTGTGAAAGGGTTCTTCAACATCCTAAGAGATTGAGATCCACAGGTTGAGACCCACTAGTCTAATTGTTGTCCTCTCTGATTCCTATATGAATGTTTGATTCTTATTCATTAAAGTGTGCTTCCAGGAATTCTCTTGCTAATTTAGCTTGCTGACTTCTTCATTACATCTTGTTTTAGTAGCCCAGTTATGCAAATATCGTTCTTCTTCATAACCTCTGCCATTGTTCTATGGTTTTCTTCTACTTCCTTGATTATTTTGTTTGGCTCTTTCCTGTTTGTTGAAACCTACCTGATTGTCCTCAAGATCACTGGTATGAGTCTCTGCCTCTTCTAGCCTGTTGATGAGGCCCTTTATCTTGTGTTTTGCTTCTGTTACCTCATGTATTAGTTCTTGTTTTTCCCTTTGGTGTGTGGATTTCATACCCTCTATCACGCACTTCATCTCCTCTATTATTATATCCTTATTCTGCACTGCTTCATTCATATCCTGTATTATTCCAAGCAGCATTCTGAAGATGTTTTTGTTGTTGCAGATCAACATCTATTTCTTCTATGAACCTCCTTAAATTTTTTTGGGGGGAGCATCACTGCCCTCTGGTGGGAATAGAAGGCCCAGCCTTGCTTCTGGAGATCTGCTGCTGGATTTGAACCACCAACCCAGTGGGCCACAGTCCCGCACACAACCACTATGGCACTGGGGCTTGGCCCAAAACTCCTTAAGTTTTAAGACTTCCTTTGATGTTGTGTTTTGTTTTTCTTATTTTCTTTTTGAGGGTGTTGAGGTATGTTGCTCTCTGAGTATCATTTTAGAAGGACTGGGTACCAAGTTCCTGGGAGATCAAAGGGCCCTGAGCTCTTTCTCTGTGTGACTGGTAAGAGTGGTTTCGGGAACTACCTGTGGCAAACTAAAGTGGTGAGTTGGGCTGCTGTGTAGGTGAGCTGTCATGATGATTCTCGTCAGCAGAGATGGGGGGCCTCAGAGGGTGGGCTGAGCCTGTCAACTGTAAGTATACCACCAGGCAGAGTTGGGGCAGGTCTGCAACATGGGCACAGGCCTGGTTTGGACTGTCTGTCAGCAATGTGAAGTCTTTTAAAGACTACGTGGAGCCCAAAGCTAGTAGAGTCCCAGTTGGAGCTTGGACTATGGCTTTCAGAACCTGTTGGCTTTTCCTGTTTTGTTATGTGAAAATCCTAGGCTGTGTTCTGAGGATTAGAGTTCTGCCTGCCTTGTTATGTTAATGCTATGCTAAGGGATCAGATTCCTGGTAGCTTTCATTCAAAGTTATCCAAGGGAAGACAGCCTGAAATTGAAAGTTTTGGGGGTTTTTTGGGGTTCATTTTTTGTTTTTAATTTTTTTCTCTTTTCATAATGGGTTTGTGGGGGCCCCTAGTATCAGTGCTGTACTGTGCTGTCTCCCAGGAAAGGGGACCAGATTAGCTGAGTAGGCTTGGGACTGACTAGATCTGATTTCTCCCCGAGCTGCACTCCTGTGTCACTCCTGGCTCTTTCCTGCACAGCTCTATAGGCTGTGTTCCAGGGATCTGCATTCTGTCCTTGGTAAAAATCCCAGGAACTCTTTAATTGCTGCAAATTAGTGTCTAATTATTTATTGTTACCCACACTGGCAAACACAGAGCTGAGGGGCTGAGGAAAGGGGATGGCCTATGTAGTCACTATGTTCCTGGCTGGGGAGGGGAACTCTGAGAATGCAAGAGCTGGGAGCATAGCAGAGAGGGAATCTGTAGTGTGAGGTCTTGTAGTTAGTTCATGGAGGCTCTCTATGAGCCTGGCATTATTACCGTCTTTAGACAACATCCTGGGAAAATCACTACACACTGAAGGTCTCAAATCTTGGTAACAAGAAGGGGTGTCAGATGCTGTTTCATTGGACCTGGTGAGGGATTAGCAGAGCCTGCAGGCAGGCACAGTGAACTTAGAACATTTCTGAGAGTTCTCAAATTTTTTCATGGGCAAAAATCACTGGGAGAGGTCTGAACCAGTTCCAAGTACATGGAATTTATTTTTAGCACCCAGGCTCCCAATATGTGTCGCTTACCACTTAATTTTCTAATCTAACAACAGGAGCATGCGGTGGGTGATTCTACCTGAATGCTATCTTGATGTCTCTCCTACCCATAGATAGGATTTTCTTTTGGAAGTAGATAATCAGACCCTTTTCCTGAGGTACTTCTGGCTGAGTTTGAACCTCCAGGAACTCCACCTGTCATATTTTGTTGTCGTTCATTGCCATTAACATGCTGCCATCTCCTGGCATCCTGTGTACCACACAATGAAACACCGTCTAACCCCATGTGTTTTCGTCATCATTGTTATACTTGTATCCTTTATTAGGATACCAGGAGTCCTAGTGATATAGTGGTTACGCATTGGGCTGTGAAACACATGGTCAGCAGTTAACAGCCACTTGTAGCTTCATGGAAGAAAGTATGGGAATTCTGCTCCTGTAAACAGTTACAGTCTGGGAAACCCATAGAGGGTCAAGATGAGTTAGCATTGACCCCATAGCAATAAGTTTGGTTTGGTGTGTCTTGAATGCTTCCAACCTTGGAGGCTTATTTTCTCCATTATCAGACAGTATTTTACTGTAATCCATAAGGTTTTCATCGGCTAATTTTAGGCTCCCCTCCTCCCCCCGCCGAGTTTTGTTTTAATCTGGAAGGTCTAGTGAAGTCTTCCCAGCATGAGTGACCCTATGGCACTTGAAATACCCAAAGCAGAATTTCCAATAGCATAGTAGAAATTAACAGGTGGGTGATGATGAGGTACTTCTTGAGACTCTTCAAGTCCTGTGTTCAATCATGTTGAGTATAAGTAAATATCTATACACCTGCCCCTCAACACCTTTATCTCATGCCAAGTGCCCTAAGTTATCATCATCTGCCACACTGGCTTATTTTTGGTCCCTCCCAAGTGACTCAGTTGGTTCCTGCCTGCGGATCTTTCCACTAGAAACACTTACTGAAAATGGGACTTCCTGAATCCTGTGGGTCTCCAATTTCAAAGCCCTGTCTAGTTTACAAATCTGAAGAAGCCACTTAGTCAAGCTCCAACACACCAACCATCCAATCTTAATCCCCTGCTTAGCATATGTATGATTATAAAATGATGGGATTATTAATTTTTACCAGATTTTTTCTTATTTCTTCAATATTTCATATCAATTACTCTGGTAATTATTCTGGTCTTTCCTATAAGGATGCTTGCCATTCTCTTTATCCTTGGATCTCCAGTGAGTAGAACACTTTTTGATGCATACCGTAAAGGTGATTTCTACTCACAGTGACTCTACAGGACACAGGAGAGATGTTCCATAGGGCTCCCGATGCTGTCAATCTTTTCAGAAGCAGAGATTGCGCATCTTTTTCCTCTGGAGACACCAGTGGGTTGGAACCACCAAGCTTTCATCTAGCAGCCCAATGCTTAACTCTTTGCACTGACGAGACTTTTTGTCTATGCACTTTAGAGTTGAAAATGAGGGCTGTGAACTCAGTTCTACTTGAGTTAGTGAACAAATTAACTTGTTTTTTGTTCTAGATCTTAAATATAAAATAATACCTCTCTAAGGACTCTCATTTAATTGTGTTATCATTGCTGCTACTTTTTCCACTTTTAATAAATTTCCCTCAAATTTAATGGATCATGGAAATGAGAACTGTTTGTGCCAATTTTGTTTCTAATTTTTCTCTAATTTGTATTTGTGTCTTCAATGGTAGTAAAATTAAACCTAAATCCCATGAAAAAGAAAAAATGATTAGAGATGGTAGATAAATATGCAGCCTTGTTAAAAAGAACTTGCAATATAATTAGGATTCTGAGATAATAAAAATGTAATAATCTCAAAATTACTCTGTGGCAATTAGTGTTTGAATAACACAATTGTATGATGAGAATGGACATGTTAATTCTGAATGTGTTTCTAATTGAGAAATAGCTATCAAAGGGGAAATGAACCAATTAAAAAGTAACTGCTGGTGTATCTTACTAGACCAAAAAATAATGCAAATTATCTAATTACTGTTATTTCTGAAAAGAATAGCCATCTTGAGGATGTTTTTCATGTCACCTGAGGCACATGGTTATGAAAAGCCAGACCTTTTGGTAACATCAATTAAGACATTTAGAATATACTTAGATGAGAAGGCAGGAAGCGGAAAGGAAAAAATAAATCTACTACACTGAACCAAGTGTTGAGATTTTTAAAGCACAGAGCCTTGTATACTGGGGTTTAGACTTAGATGTAGTGTCTTTTATTTAGATGTCCATTGCTCAAAAAAATATTCTAAAGTACTTACTTAGCTCCATTTTAACAGCTTGAGTCCTTGGGCGACACAGGCAACTGAGTGCATGATTACCAACTGAAAGGTGGGGGATGTGAACCCAGGGGAGCTGGGGAAGGTCTAGTAATTTGCTTTCAAAAAGCCACAGCCCTGAAAACTGTACAAAGTGCAGTGCTGTTCTGTAAATCATAGGGCATCACCAGTTGACTCAAGGGCAACTTCTGATTTGGGGAAGCAGGGATTTGACATCATGACCTTATGTAATACAATAGTGAGGATTATTTTTTAGAAAAGAATAATTTAAAACCACAATTTATAAAACTTAATCCCAAACCATGATTCCATCTGAAATAATTGTTTTAAGACTACTTTGTTGCCTATTCAAACAAATATCCTAGGAGTTGGAAACAATGTTTTATTCACTTACTTAGTTCAGTCACCCTGAGAAAGTAGTCCCACTCCTGACAAGTGACTCTACCAGGAGCAAAGAATAATTTTCTCCAAGTTGGATTTTTGGTTTTACATACTTAGAGAAGCAACTGGCATGTGCATGCTCTCACCTTAGAAGGAAAGGTAGATAGTAAAATTCTACATGACCAAATATTCCATTGAAGAAAAAGGGTCTACTTTTATTTGTTGATTTCTTTTTAATTTTACATATTTTAATAAAAATTGTGATAAAAATAAAAATTCTTATTGTGATAAAAAGTTCAAGTTTATAGAGCAATTTGGTTCAGGTCAGCAATTCATACACATCTTGTTTCCAGACATTGATTTCACTCCCCACATTGTGACAATGTTCGTCATTACTTGCTACCAGTTTGCATTTTCTCCATTCTTCTTCCAGCCCTTCTTGCCTTCTGAGTTTATCCCTGGACCAACGCTGCCATTTTGGCCTCTTATGATTGGTTGTTCTAAAGTTACTAACTCTCTGTTCACCTTGTGGTCCTGTGCATTGTTTGACTTAAAGCTTAACTACTTAGGGAGGAATTAAGATGAGGTTACAAGAGTCGAAAGGTGCCTAAGGCTCATAGTTTTGGGGTTTGTGTTAGGCAGGGTTTCTAGAGAAACAAATCCAATTCATTCCTCTATGTATAAGAAAGAGCTTTATATCAATTAGTACTTAAATATCAAGAACTCATCCCAGTCCAGTCCAATTCAAGTCCCTAAGTTCAATGCTAGTCCATAAGGTGACTCATGAAGCTATAGGCTGGTGATGCAGAAAAGTGAAGCAGGAAGCAGTGGGTGCAGACACCTGGATCTAATATTGGTGGGAACATGGCAGTTCTCACGGTCAGGGAGCCCACATGGGGCTGCCCCTGGAGGCAGTCACAAGGTCTCAGTGGAGTACCAGTGAAGAGGAAGGTGAAGTGGCAGAGATCATCTCTGTTCTTCTTGCCTGTACACAAAAGATTTATGACATCAAAGAGGTGTTATCAGACTGTGGCTTCATTGACAGATTTGACTCCACCTTTAGCCTGGAGTCTCTAGTTGGCATAATCCTTATCTGCCACAGGGTTCTACCAGTCTTTATCAGGCTAGAAGGTCTAATCTTTTTATTATTTTTGTTTTGCTCCACATTTTTCTCGCAGTCTACCCAGGACCTCCTATTGTGATCCCTTTCAGAGCTAGTGACAGTGGTAGGCTGCTATCTTCTAGTTCTGGTCTCAAGGTTGTGGATGCAGGTACTCACCTAAACCTTTAATCCATTGGACTAATTAATATCAATTATCTTTGATTTTCTTCATGCTTCTTTGCTGTGAATGAGAGAGACCAATAATTGCACCCTAATTGGCAAATGTCAATCTTCTAAGACCCCAGTCACTGCTCACAAAAGTGAGATGCCTTTGTCAACTATATTATGCCAGTTGACCTTGATGTCTCCTAAGACTCTAGCCTGAACTCCCAGGCCTAGTGGCTTGTTACCTTAAAGTGTGTGCTATGGCTAGGAAGTTCTCATAATTCTGCTTCTGATATGCTTTACTATCTACATGGCTAAATATCTGAATTAGCACATGTCTTCCCACTAGTTAATGATTTACTCTCCCTTTCTCTCTCATCCCTGGAAACCTTCAAATAACGTTTCCTTCTGTATGGGAACCTCATATGATATTTAGCTTTGTATAACTGACTAGTTTTACTCAGCAGATGTCCTCCAGGTCCACCTGTTATGAGATGTTTCCCAGATTCATAGTTTACTCTCTAATGCTGCATAGTATTCCACTATGTGTATGTACAATAATTTTTCCATTCATCCACTGCTGGTAACTTAGATTGTTTCCATCTTTTTGCTATTGATTCATATTTCTGTAGGATACATATGTAGCAGTGAATCATGTGATAGTTACATAATCTTGTCAACTTGAGGGTATTAAGAGTGAAAGAGTGGGGTTGAGTCCTGGTGGCGTAGTGGTTGAGTGCAGGACTGTGGCCCGTGCGCTTGGTAGTTCAAATCCAGTGGCGGCTCTCAGGAGCAGCACTGGGTAGCGCCCATGACCACTAGAGGCAGTGATGCCCCCCTCCAAAAAAAAACAAACAGAAAACAACACTATCTTATAGCTTTTTTGTTGTTGGTTTTTAGAGTCACAGGTGATGTGTTGGAGGAAATAATTGAAGGACATTGCTCATAATGATTTT